>JAJOZX010010103.1:0-105000 GCA_023014485.1 Bathynomus jamesi
CACCGTTCTGTTAAGTCTACAATAATAGATCCCCAACCCTCCTACGCAACAGGGCCCCCATCAGCAGCACCTAATATACCCCCTAATTCCGCCCCCCGTTCTGTTGAGGATGTTATTACGTTCGAGTTAGTGCGCGCCGCAGCCCCCACCCCCGCCTTGACTAGAAATCGGTATAGAGTCAGGGTCGACCATAGAGCCCTGTATAGCAATGGAATTGAGCGCGGGATACGCAGGGTTGTAGAGCGTATTATAGAGTTTGCTCTTCAGAATCGCGACGAGCGTGAGGTCAGGACGAGTCTGTCCTTTGGGTTCGGGTCAGATGACGGTGATGTAGACGATTATTGGGTGATAGTACCGTTTAGACGTTTGGCTGCTGAAGATGTAGAATATATATTAGGGCGTATAATGCAAGCCGTCCAAAGTAGTATAGCCTTCAATATGGACAACTTCACGGTAAATATTGACCGTGTATTCCGTGTTGCGGGTCATAGTGCCATACCGTACACTCTTAACTTCAATTCTCCAACTATTTACCGAAGGCATATAAACGTCGATCGTGGTTGCGGCTTTATAGCAGTACTCTTAGCACGTATGTTTACTGTACAAAATACACGGACTCAAAAAATTTGGCTGCCTACGATCGTTGAGCGTGCCCGTAAACTAGCTGTAGACTGTGAACTTGAATTTGACTGTAATATGGGTCCTGAAGAGCTGAGAAAGGTAGAACAGGAAATGAATGTGCGCATAGTTATATTTGGTTTGGATGATCGCCGCCGGACTGTATGTTTTAAAAGCTGTGTGAGAGATCGTACAAGGCCCCTACTTATTTTAGGATTGTCAGGGACAACGTATCTCCCCATCCGTAATATAAGGGGGCTTTACGCGAGTTATGACAAAAGTCGAAAATATGGGAGACATCATGATTTGTGTAAGGGGTGCCTCGAGTTTGCGGATGATATAGTGAGACATTGTAAAGAATTCACATGGTATGTGAGCAGTGTAAAAGCACCAAATGTGAAAGCCGTGTAGTTGAGAAGAGAGACTGTGATGTGTGTAGACGCACATTTTTCAATAATAGCTGCTTTGATCTCCATAAATCAATTGGTACGTGCAGGAAAATGAGAATCTGTGAATGTGGTATGTTTCACACAATGGATAATTGGGGAAATTTAAGCACAAGTGCGACGTAATTCACGTCCTACATGCCAGGAGGAATATAAGGCGGATGGAGTAAAGCATGTGTGTTATATGAAAGATGCTAAGCCTAAAAATAACCCTTGTATAACTGTGTACTACGATATAGAAACATATACGAACGCTGAAACCAAAGAGGTAATTCCACATTTACTTGTGAGCCAGACCATCTGTGATGAGTGTATGGGTATCGAATGTGACGAGTGCCCCAAATGCGGTAAACGGACAAACGTTTTTAAAACGAATGTCAGCGATAGTCCTGTGAAACTATTTGTGTCCTATATTGTCAAGTTAGCCGACAAGTTCAAAAAAATGACTGTGTATATTCTCGCCCATAACGGGGCAAAGTTTGACACGCAGTTCCTTTATAAGGAGTTGCTTGAACACGAATCCTCTGAGATATTTACAGGTGATCCATTGAAAAGAGGCAAACAAATTAATACAGATGCAGATAAGAGGCAATGTACAATTTAAAGATACTTTATTATTCACACCTTGTAAATTAGCAAAGCTACCCAAGGTGATGGGAGTAGCAGCTGAAGTTTCCAAAGGATACTTCCCATACACTTTCCTCACCAGCGAGACTTTAAACTACGTAGGCCCACCGCCCCCCAAACATTATTTTGACTGTATGGATGAACGTGAAGACTTTGATCGATACTACGACAGTTTAATGAAAGTAACCCTTATAATATAGCTGATGAATGTGAGCGTTATTGCGTGAATGATGTGCGCGTTAGAGTATGTTTCCAGGCCTTTAGAAGTATGTACATAGCCCGTTTCAAATGCGATCCACTGCAAGTCGCAACCACCATCGCATCATTGTTTTACGGTGTTCAAGAATAACTTCATGCCTAAAGACACCTTAGCCATTATTCACCGAAACAACCCCCGCAGTTACGGACACAAGGCTATTTACTGGCTCATACACCTGCAGCAACAAACAGGTGTATACATAAAGCACGCCCGCAACACGGGTGAAGTACCCATTAAGATTAATGGACGTGTTTTTTGGGTTGATGGGTTAAGTGAAAACCGTGTCACTGGTGTGAAGACTGTGTATTCCTTTAATGGATGCTGGTGGCATGGATGCCCCGCCCTGAGTGCGGTATCGTCGGAGATATCCACGGTAGATCTCCTGCCGACTGTCTTGCAGGACCCGCACCCGCGATCAACTTATAGGATCACAGTTCACTCACAAAGTCTTGTGGGAGCATGAATATGATGCACGGATGGAGACAGACGATGTATACCGTGAGGAAATAAAAACGATCAAGCGTTCAATGGTGCTGGATCCTCTCAAATGTGGTGATAGCTTGTTTGGAGGACGTACAAATCCTTTCAGACTATACTTCCCACCTACGGAGGGCGTGAAGCTCCATTACTACGATTTCTGTTCTTTACACCCATACGTGATGAAGAGCAATCCGTACCCCGTGGGCGCTCCTGAGAAACTGGTGGGACCTAGCATACCCTCCATCAATGAATTTTCAAAAAATTTGAATGATCATTACTTTGGGCTCTCTTTCGTAGACGTACTCCCCCCACGCAATTTATGGATGCCGATCTTACCTGTCGTTATCGACGACAAGCTCATGTTTCCCCTGTGCGTGAAGTGCGCGGAAGAGGATAACGGCGAATGTAACCATATACCCCACCAGCGTAAGATCAGAGGCGTATATACAAGTCCTGAGCTGGCCCTAGCCGTACGCCATGGTTATAGAATACTGAAGATACACGAGGTGTGGAGGTTTCAGAAGCTCCCCAACCTTTCACACCATATATAAACGCCTTTTTGAAGGATAAGGTTGAAGCATCAGGGTATCCGCGAGGAGTTGATACCGAAGATGAAAAGTCTGCCTATATTCAACGTTACCGCGACCGCGAAGGTATACAACTTGATCGTGTCCAAATTGTAAAGAATCCTGGCAAGCGCTTTAGTGCAAAGTTGTGTCTAAAACAGTCTATGGGGAAAATAAATTGCGCAGAATACCGGCAGAGGGAACTCATTTGGCACAAAGTTATAGCGATGTCTGGGATTATGCCAATGCCCCCGATAAAGAGGTCATGGAGATCGTGAATGTAGGTAATACTTACGTAATAAAGTACAACAACACTGAATTTGCCACAGATACCTCAAGGGTTACAAACATACCTGTGGCGAGCTTCACAACAGCCTACGCCCGTATAAAACTTTGGGGTCTATTGCATTCTCTTGGGCGGAGAGTATTGTATGCCGATACAGATAGCGTGATATTCACAGAGAGGGAGGGTGATTACATTCCCGCTATTGGGGAGTTCCTTGGCGAGCTCACTGATGAGATCAAGGATGAGTATGGGGACGACGCATACGCCGACTCTTTTATCTCAACAGGACCTAAGACTTATGGGGTACAGGTCAGGGTAGGGATGAAATGAAATATATCGTGAAGGCAAAGGGTATTACGCTCAACCATGCGAATCGGGAGGTGTTAACTTTGAGTCGTTGAAGGATCTAGTATGTTTGCAACCTCACCAACTAATTGTAGGCACCCACAATTTTCGGGCGCAGAAGCTGGGAGGCGTGAAGGAACTTAGGGGTACGATGGTGTGCCGTAACACCTATAGGAAACGTTACCAGTTACCTGGCACCTATGATACCGTACCCTTTGGATACCAATGATGCTTCTAACTCACACGTCTTGTATATAATCGTATCTATTTGTAAAATATATATATATATAATTGAATATCTCGAATCGTATTTGTAAATATATGAATACTCAATAAATCAATAGCGTTTCACTTTCTCCTTTGTGTGTGGTGTGTGTGTGTGTGTGTGTGTGTGTGTGTGTGTAGGTGAAAGTTCTAAGCTCCGCCCACTGCGTGAGTCATGCTACTATCTGGGAGTCCCTGCGTGGTCAGTCGACCGCAGTAAGCCCGAGAGATCAGACGTGTATTCAGATCAGACGTATATTGAAATGGCTACCTTTAATATTGCTTGCACAACGTTTATGAAATGGTATTCAGTAAAGTGTTGTGAGGATGTGGTGGATACCGAAAAACTTCCTATTCCCCCCTCCTATGCCTTTTTTAAAACCACATTGGATTGTGCGAAGTTCCAAGATGTACAAATACTCTACGGATGTTCTGGTGAGACTGTTGAAGGCTTTCGTTGCACAGACGATGTGCTGAAGTATGCTGCAGGGCTAAACTTTATAAAGTATCACATACACCGTGAAGTAAAAGAAACCGCGTGCAGAAGAGAAGCAGCAGGTATGGATAATGAGCCTTGTGGATGGGTGGTGTGACAAGCGGGTATTACGTCATGCTACACCATGTCGATTACTCATACCCTACGTCTGAAAATGTGAATCTCGTGATCATGGACAATCTTAGGTGTTTTTATCACTATATTAACGTATATCATGATGAGGTTCATAGTGAGGTTGTGGCTAGTGCCATGCGTGAGTTTTTAACAGATTTTAGAGACGAGTATCGTTTGATGGGTAGAAAGGAAAAATATGAGCATGTTCCTCTCAAATAGTGCGCCGGAGTGTGGAGATGATTAGCGCCTAGTTCTTATCCAAAGTGCGTAGGCTGGTAGTGACGAAACGGAAAAACAAATATGTGCAACAATTCGAGTCGTACGAACATGCCCATTCACGTATCATCGAGTCAGCCGCCGTCGAACCGTTCCTGCCTGTGCCTCACACGGCTCATAGTTATCTCAGAGCTTGAACCGAGTAGACGTGCGCTCCTCGAATACGATGGAACTTCCTTTGAGCAGCATTCTCAACGCCTCGTACGATGTGTCCGTGACGAAATCGTTGCGCGTGTTCAGGCGTAATTCCGGTACCATTAGCTATGTACTGGAAGCGGAATGTAGACCGACAAACAAACGGGTTTATTTAAGTATCGAGGAGATGAATAGAATCTTTGTGATAGTTGATAAGTGTGTGAAGATCGTTATAAAATACCTGCTAACGTAGGTTCAAGAAGAGAGCAGATTAGTGACGCGCCCTCATACGCCGTTGTATGTACGTTGTGTATAAATAACGATCGGCCGTGCATTGATATAAGGCTGATGTGGAAGAATGCTTCTGATAATAACGCTCTTATTCCTACGCGAAACCGTTTCATCCTCGACAGAATGTTTGAAATCGTCGGATTCCGTAAACTGAAACCTATATTAGACGCGCGTGTTACGGATATGCTTTATTTTGATACAGTTCTTGAATACGCATACACTGCTCTGCTCGATGGGTTTACCGAGTGTAGGACTGGTGAGAATGGTCTAGTGCTGGATGTTTATTTAAAAAGTTTAGACTCTTTGAAATACCATGAACTTTGGTACAAAGCAATTGATCGGTACAAGGCTGAGCTCACCTACACCGTTCACCCTGAAGAACTATTTCTTTATATAACGCGCAGTTGTCGTAACGATTTAGAAGATTATTTCAATTGCCGCTATGTTGAGTGAAGAGTTCACGATTGAAAAGCTCGAGTCGGTAGAAATAAACCCTCGATTGGAAAAGCATTCTTATAAACTTGCGTTTAATAATGTAGCTAACGATGAACTCTTTGTGCGTGCTTTTGATTGTATTCTAGACGTATTTAAAGATGACTTGCCAACCGGTTGTAAAGTGGGGACAAAAATAGTACTGAACGATATGAAAGCCATTCATATCGAATACAGGTTTCCCTATACTTTAAGCGGTGAAATATTATTAAGCCGCATAGACTGCGTAATGCAGAGCAATAATGATGTAATTGTAAACTCGATTAAGACCGATTTTAGTATTTTGAAAAAAAAGTGAATTGTATATATATATTTTGCTTGACGATTATACGCATATTTCTATTGATTTGTGTTTAATATTATATATATATATTTTGCTTGATATTTCTCCTGTACTGTTATGTACATATTGAAGTGTATATGAAATGTATATTTTATTTTATATTCACCATAATTGTGTGTGTGTGTGTGTATATTTCTCCTGTACTGTTATGTACATATTGAAATGTATATGAAATGTATATTTATTTGAAATGTATATTTGTTTTATATATAATTATGTGTATATTCTGTTATGTACATATTGAAATGTATATGAAATGTATATTTTATTTTATATATATATATATCCATAATTGTGTGTATATATTTCTGTTATACGCATATTCCTCAAATGTATATTTATTTGAAATGTATATTTTATTTTATATATATATATCCATAATTGTGTGTATATATTTCTGTTATACGCATATTCCTCAAATGTATATTTATTTTCTATATATTTATAATAAAAAGAATGATGCAATGTTGTTTATTGTTATGCCTTCTACTACCGGTATTCTGTATACAACAGGTATCTGGCAATATTTAAGCCTTCTAAGCCAACTGGCTGATTAGGAGTCTATAATAGTGTATACAATGGTATCTGGCAACTCTGTCTTCGGAATACATGGCGCTATCTGGCAACTCAGCCAACTGGCTGATTAGGCGTATATAATAATAATAATGTATGCAATAATACTGCTAAAAAGAGGTATCTGACAACCAGCCAACTGGTTGATTAGGAGTCTATAATAGTGTATACAATGGTATCTGGCAACTCTGTCTTCGGAATACATGGCGCTATCTGGCAACTCAGCCAACTGGCTGATTAGGAGTCTATAATAATAATAATGTATGCAATAATACTGCTAAAAAGAGGTATCTGACAACCAGCCAACTGGCTGATTAGGAGTCTATAATAGTGTATACAATGGAATACATGGCGCTATCTGGCAACTCAGCCAACTGGCTGATTAGGAGTCTATAATAATAATGTATGCAATAATACTGCTAAAAAGAGGTATCTGACAACCAGCCAACTGGCTGATTAGGAGTCTATAATAGTGTATACAATGGTATCGCGGTATCTGGCAACTCAGCCAACTGGCTGATTAGGCGTATATAATAATAATGTATGCAATAATACTGCTAAAAAGAGGTATCTGACAACCAGCCAACTGGCTGATTAGGAGTCTATAATAATGTATACAATGGTATCGCGGTATCTGGCAACTCAAGCCATTTACGCCAACTGGCTGATTAGGAGCCTATAAAACAACGCCAACTCGGCTGGAAGTCTTAATGTGCACTTGGTTCCTGCCAGGTGAACACCTCTCCTCCTTTCTCTCCTCCTTTCTTTCTCTTGGGGGATAACGCCGCCTCCAAGTTTTCCCCCCACCCCACTTTCCCCCACCCCACTTTGCAACAACCCCCCTTTGCAACATTACATAATAACCTGCAACATTCCTGCACTCTCCCCTTTTGCAACAACCCCCCTTTGCCAACCCCCTCCCCCCTTTGCAACATTACATAATAACCTGCAACATTCCTGCACTCTCCCCTTTTTCGGCTATACTACTGGCGTACAGTTGACCTAACCGGGCATTCAATTAACGTAAACGGACATTCAATGATATATATATATATAATATATATATATATATATAGCGTTCAACATCTACCCGGCAACGCCGGGTCGCTCCGCTAGTATATCTATATATATATATATATATACCTCGTTAACCTCGTTGCGGTTCGTGCGTCGGTCTCTCTTCACAAGAAGGTCAGCTGGTGGCCCCGCCTCTAGGCCTGGCTTGGTGGAGGAGCGAGTTGCTCTCTTGCGCTCTCCACCGCACATAGCCAGGTACACCTGGCTCATCTGGTACCGTCCTCAGCCAGGCATCTAGTCTGAAGACTTCAACTTTGACCCCTGTAACGTTTCTGAGGTCTTTTGGAAAATGGTTAAAAAGTCTTGGCCCCCTGACAACCAAACTATTTTCCTTCAGTGTTGAGGAGATCCCTTGTCCGGCCTCTTGTTTGGGAACTACATATTCTGCCTTTCCTATTGGCCAGCGTTGTTTGGATGGTAATTGGGTTTAGTATGAGGTTTGGTACCAGTTTTTCGATCATTTTCCATATGTAGATTATGGTATACCTCTCTCTTCTTCTTTCCAAGGAGTACAGATTTAGTTTACGTAGTCTTTCCCAGTAGTTGAGTTCTTTGCAGTCACCAATCTTGGCTGTGAAATGTCTCTGCATTTCTTCTAGTTTATTAATTTCTTCTTTTTAATATGGGGACGTCAAAACTGAGCAGTATTCAAGTTTTGGTATGATCAGTGTTCTCAGCAGGGAAATCATTAGTCTTGTCCCTCCTTTTGAACGTTTTTAGTACCTGTACCGCGACTCTTTTTGCTTTACTTATTGCTATCTGATTTTGTGTCTCGAATTTGTCATCATCGGTCATTATTACTCCCAAGTCGACCGCTTTCGTGCTTCTCTGAATTTTCTGCCAATCTGGAGCATAATATGCAGTCTGTTTAAGTTCCTCATTTCTATCACATCTCAAGAGCTGAAATTTCTCGGTGTTAAATGTCATATTGTTGTCTTCTGACCATTCGTATATTTTGTTTGTATCCCTCTGCAAGGCCTCCACTTCATTTGCTCGCTGATTTTTCTGTTTATCTTTGTATCGTCCACAAATGATGTTACTATACTGTTGCTGTTTACTCCACTGTCTATATCTGTTAGCATGATAATGAACAGGAGTGGAGCCAGTACTGTACCTTGTGGCACTGAGCTGCGTACTTCTGATTCTGATGATGATACACCTTGAATTTTAACGACCTGTACTCGTTCTCTGAGAAAGTTATAGATCCATTTTCCCACTTTGCCTGTTATTTCCATATGTTTCATTTTATGTGCTATTATACCATGATGGCACTTGTCGAAAGCTTTAGCAAAATCCGCGTATATGAACAACATCATAGTTTTCATTGCCTTCAAGTGCATCCAGGATATTGTTATAATGCTCTATAAGTTGTGATAAGCATGATCTTCCCGATCGGAATCCGTGCTGATTTTCGTTGAATCTTTCCAGTGTCTCCAAGAAGTCATAGATTTTCTCTCTGACTATTCTTTCAAATATTTTGGTGAGGTGGGACGTCAATGACACTGGTCTATAGTTCTTTGCTTGAGATACTGTATATCCCCGCTTTTATATATAGGGACAATGTTAGCTCTTTTCAAGTGCTCGGTATTTCCCCAGTATCTAGGGATCTTCTTCATATCCAGTATAAGGATATAGCTTTTTCATTTTTACAGTTTTTAATCAATAATGCGTTCCATTTGTCCGGACCTGCAGATGAATGTGATTTCATTTGTCCTATAGCTCTCGCTGCATCTTCGGGGGTAAAATCAAAGTCTGTTATACGTACATTCTCCTTTCAATTTCTCTTCGAAGAATGCATCTATGTCAGATATCGCTTTGTCACTTTTTGGGGTCCTGAAGACCGATTCATACTGGGTTCTCAATGTTTCAGATATTTCCTACAGTATAGGTATACAAACTATATATATATATATATATATATATATATATATATATATGTATATATATACAGTATATACAAACTCTGATAAAGGACCACACACAGAGGGAAGAGGAAAAGGCGGTAGAAGCAATAAAGGAAAATCCAAAATACATTTACAGCTATGCGAAAAGGAAAACAAAAACGCGCGCTACTATCGGGCCCTTAAGGAAAGGGAATAATGAACTAACAGACGATCTAAAAGAAATATCTGAAACATTGAGAACCCAGTATGAATCGGTCTTCAGTACCCCAAAAAGTGACAAAGCGATACCTGACATAGATGCATTCTTCGAAGAGAAATCGCAAGGAGAATGTATAACAAACTTTGATTTTATCCCAGAAGATGCAGCGAGAGCTATAGAACAAATGAAATCACATTCATATATATATATATATATATATATATATATATATATATATATATATATATATATATATATATATCCCTTGACGATTGAGTTGTTTGGAAAAGGCAAGCAAGAAAGACCTTTCCTCCCAAAATCCGAGTGATTTACCTTGTATGACGACATTTTTTTTAATATACAATTCTGTCTGTAACTCTTCTTTCAAAAACTTTTATAAAGCGTGACGCGAATACTACCGTTGGTTCATACTTCTTTGCAATGGCTCTCCTGCTTTGCTTTTGCAACTCTTCTTCCTGACTTAGTGTCAACAAATTTATATATATATATATATATATATATATATATATATATGTATGTATGTGTGTGTGTGCACACGGTATATATATATATATATATATGGAAAAATGCGGACCTGCATAGTAATATAGTGTTTATTGCAAACTTTTAACCTATTTTTTCACGGACGAGATTGCAATAAGAGTCTAACGTTATTGCACCCAAACACCATAAAACTTAATCTTTCTATACACACACACACACACACACATACACCAAGCGTGCGTGCGGTTTAGAATAAAAAGAAAAGACTCCGCTCTTATCCCCACTAGAAAACTATATTAAACAAAAAAGTTGGGTTGCAGTTTCATTTACTTTAATTATAACATCAAGTAACAACAAGGAAACCTTAATCAAAGGTTGTGTGTGTATGAGAGAGAGAGAGAGAGAGAGAGAGAGAGAGAGAGAACGGTTCATGAAAGGCTGAACTGAAAACACGAAATTATTTCACATTTAAAGAGAATATTTCCTTGTAGATGATTTACTTGTTTCCTTGTGAACGTTTCAAGAAAGGTTCCTTTCTTTTCAAGAAAAAGAAGACGAAGATGAATATACAATGGACGAGATTGCTGAAATGAATGCCTTTATATATATATATATATAACTGTTTAGAGGAAACTTCTCATTATTATATTGAGGCAAACTTTTGCACATGTGTAAACAAATAAATAATAATAATAATAATAATAATAATTATAATGAGGAGAAGAAGAAGAAGAAGAAGAAGAAGAAGAAATTGCAGACGTTACAGAAGTTAGAGGTTAACAAAGATCTTAAGATCCGTTCTGAAGTAGCCCAAGAAAGAAGTAGAAAGAGAAGAAACGAGACAGAGAACATAAAAAAGAAGCCAAGCAAATGCTTACACTTATAGACGTGTAACGCTTTCACACAGGAATAGTTGCAGTAGGAAAGTATAGAACAGACAAAGCTCTTCCTCCTCCGCCAGCCATTGTTCACAGAAAATTGTTATAAAGAAAATTTATAAGAAAGTAGGAGATATTCCAATGAAAACAATAGCTTCAGATTATCTCAGATTATCTCAGTTCTGATACAATTATCTCGTGTATCCAATTATGCATTATAAATTTATGGTAGACCTACCAAATGTAATTTACACCATGCATTTTTTAAGGTTTATTTATTTATTTATTATATGTAACGCCTCATCATTTAATCACCGCATCATATTTTCCATCAATGCCAAAGGCCACCATACTGAGAGACTAACTTTTTAAAATTAATTATTTATATTGCTATTCTTCGCACTGGAATTACTTATGTAAGGGATCATTAATCCAGATGCGCCTCCAGATGCAGTTTAAGGATTTCTTCGTCGGTGTACCTGATGCGATTTTTTTTCTTTTTAGAAATTTTGCTACACATTTTTAAAGCTATGAAATTATGCACTAGCCACGCTTAGCTAAACTGACTGTTTCAAGATTTTCCTAAAAAGTACTATCAATCCTACATTGTATCCCAAAATACGCCTATCTGGCGTAGGGTTTGACTCCCGAGGGTTTCCATCTAACTTCCCATCTCCACCGATAAGGGGTATCGTCTGAGTGCTCTAGAATCAGACCGAGCCACCGCCTCTTACGACATTTATTAGAAAAAGAGAGCATACTACTCCAAACTTGCCGTCCCTGTAAACGCTCTTTTCAGTGACGAAAAAGGAAAGTAAAAGAGAGTAAAAGAAAGAAAGAAAGGAATAAGCGAGAGAGAAGATGACTTCCCAAATAAAATTTAACATTCGAAAGAGGTTTTGAGTACCGAGAATCCCCATCAATTAAATAAAAGTAAATAAATAAAAATAATACTAAACTCTGTCTTTTGAGAAGTCCCAGTGCTCCGATATCAGACCCGACCAGCGCCTCCTACTACATTCACGAACAAAAGGAAAAACCAATCCTAACTCCTTAAAGAATAAGGAGAAGTAGAAGAAGAGGAAGAAATAGTCGAAGAAGTAGTAGGCGTAGAAATAGAAGAAGAAGAGGAAGAAGTAGAAGACGTAAAACAACAACAACAACAACAACAACAACAAGAATAGTAGTATGATAAATTAAGGTTCCGGTATAATATCTGTTATTAATTGTTTTTCATTCTGAAGTCTATTTCTTTAATACCATTAATACCGTGTCTGTTCAAAAGCAGTTTTAAACGAAGTGCAAAATAACGGCAAATGGAAATGGCTCTAGTCGTATTTAGGAAGTGAAGTGAACGAGCAAATAAATCATGACCTCACATCTTACCTAATCTCACGTCTTCTACAGCAGACATATATATATATAATATATATATATATATATATATACAGTGCCCGAAGTGGAAATTTTAAAGCAAGGGTGTGGTCTTTCAAAAATTTTGGTTAGCGTTGCCCTCATATTTTAAGAACAATACAGTTTTAAAAAGGCATTTTAACACGATAACTTAAGTTTAGTTCAATTTTTCAAGCATACAAAACCGTATTCAATTTTAAAAATTAGCTATTAGTTTTGTCAGTTATATGTCGCAAAATAAGTTAATATACGGTTAATATTTTTTGTTCGTGTAAAGGGACATAAAAATGCATTTATAAATCTGTATTTAATTGCATATAATTGATTACATCAAGATATTTATATAAAGAAAATTTTGTTTATGGCATAAAATATAAAAATAAGTATTTAAAATATAAAAAAATTGGTAATTAAAATGCAAATTTATTCAATAATATTTTGTAAACAAAAAAAAATATGTTACATTGAAATAATTTGAAAAGAGATTCATATCCCGTAGGAATTACTAAGTTTTTTATTAATTCTTTATATTTACGGTCGTATCTGCTAGCATCTGTAAGGCTGGTGCGTGTTTCCCCGCATTTCTTTCCAGCAAAGAAGTAAGGGTGTGCTGCTAATCAATTGAGAGAAGTAGGGGTGTGCACACCTCCACGATGCCGTCCACTTCGAGCACTGTAATATATATATATGATGAATAAAACCACGAAGGAAAAGAAACACAGAAAGGTGCTCAAGCGCTTTCGTCTAATGACATCCTCAGGAACACTGGAGTGAATAGAGAGTTCAAGACTATATATAGGTTACAAATATAATTATATATATATATATATATATATATATATATATATATATAGTAAGTATAGAAATAAAAATTGTGGGAGGAAACAAACAATTTATTCATCATAAATATTTTTCACGTGTTACTTTCGTGAAATAATTTTCATATATATATAATATATAATTTATATATATAAGAGTTCGTAAACCGAGTTTGCAGTCTTCAGTTCTGCGTCACAAAAGTGTTTGTGTGTAGATATCAGTGTTACAAAGTTCCAGGCAAACAAAGACCCTAAGATCCACTCATGGCTAGCCCAAGAAAGAAGTAAAGAATATGAGGGAAAGTAGAAAAAAACAAATGAAAATAAACTCATATCATTCTCACACTTACAGATGTGTAAAACTTTCACACAGGGATAGTAGTAGTAGTAGTAGTAGTAGTAAAGTATAGAACAGACAAGACTTTCTCCCTCCTTCGCCAGCCACTGCTGACAGAAAATAGTTGTGAAAGGAGATTTATAGGAAAGTAGGAGAAAGTATTGTAAGGAGAATAGGTTTAGAGTTTATTCACACCATGCGTACACTTATCTCGTGTACCCAGTTACGCATTAGATGACAGGAGAAAATAAAGGGTAGCATGATTGCTAAATTATTAATCCAATCTACATCATGTATTTTTTTAAGGAATTTTTATTTATTTATTACGTACAGGAAGTCATCATTTCATCGTTGCATCACTTCTCCGTTGCGTGCCAAAGTCACTGTGCCGAGGGGATAGCGGAAAATAAAGGGTAGCATGATTGCTAAACTATTAATCCACTCTACATCATGTATTTTTTTTAAGGTATTTTTATTTATTTATTATGTACAGGAAATCATCATTTCATCGTTGCATCACTTCTCCGTTGCGTGCCAAAGTCACTGTACCGAGAGACTTACTTTTACACAATTTACTATTTTCATTGTCATTTTTCCCACCGGAATTACTTAAATAAGGGAGCACTGATCCAGAGGCACCTTCGGAGCTGGTCAGTACACACCAATTTAAGAAATCTCACGAAAATGTACATCACTAAAATACCGTATTTCCCGGCGTATAACGCGCACCCTAATTTTGAAGAGAAAATTATTTTGAAGAGAAAATTTAGAAAAATAAAAATTTAGGAAAAAATATACCTCCTACCTCACTTCACATGTACAATTTTAACGAGTTAATTTTAACGCAGGGTGATTTTTGGAGTATTTTGGGGGGAAAAAAGTGCGCGTTATACGCCGGTAAATACGGTAATTCCCCCATCTCCTCCCCGCTATTTTCAAGAAAGATTTATCATTTATCAAGAAAGATTTATTCCTTCGCATAGGAATTACCTAGATCAGAGAGCAGTGGTCCAGAGGCACCGCCAGCTGACCAGCACCTCCCGATATGAGAATTACCCGACAATGTACATATACGCTTTTTTTTTCCGAAATTCTATTACACACCATCTAAAACTAAAATTCTACTCTAGCTAAGGAGCTGGTCTGAAAATGAATGTGTCTATATATATATATATATATATATATATATATATATATATATATATATATATATATACGTGTGTGTGTGTGTGTGTGTGTGTGTGTGTGTATGTGTTTCGAGCTCATGCTGTGACCCTTTTGGAAAAGCAGTCAGACTACTAATTATACTCGGTTTGTATCAGAACCATTAAAGCAGGGTTGTAAAGCACCATTCTGAATGTAATATCTTGAGGTTATTATCACTCCAGGTTAAAGTGGAGGTAAACTTGCTTGGGAATATTATATATATATATATATATATATTATATATATATTGACAATTTCAACAGAAATGTGTGTTGGGGTTGTAAAAATTTGGGGTTTATTAATAAATATGAACAAATAGATTTTATAATACATAAACGAAAAACAGAAGTAATGATCATAGAAATCTCATGTAGGCCTAAAATAAATTTAGAAAATGGACGTAACTTCTGGCACGAAAACAGCCAGATAAGTCTAAACACGTTCATACGTGTTTATGAATGAATTAATGTTCAATCACTTAGGAATAAGAATAATAGCCACGTGATATAACGCCTTTTTTTTTCATCCAATTACGTCATGGAAAATAGTTTAGTTTTTATTATATATTTTCTTTGAGGTATATATTTGAATGATTTAATAATGTTAAAATAAGCCAAATAAGTTAATTAAACGATATAAAGCATATAGGAATTTAAAAAGCTCATAAAATAATATATTAAAAGTTCTTTGTAGTTACAGGCTTTTACCACAGAAATTTGACTAAAAATTCTGTCTGACGCAATCATTGGTGAGAAACTATAATCTGGATGGAGACAGGAGAGCGCAACGCAGATTGAAGACTCGAAGAGTGAGTGTCAGTGAGTTGAGAGAAATTGTCACCGAGAGCGGGTCGTCCACCGCTCACCAGAAGATCTTATCTCGACTTCCCTTGTCACTTTGATTGTTTCCATCCGACCTGTGGGAAAGAGGGCTTGTTTTTAGAATGAGTTTAATTTAGTAAATTCATTATTCCTCCCTCCCCTCCCTACTACAACTAGGCCAACGAAAAATAAAATTCTATCCACGGCCTTAGGTTTTTATTTGGTGTCTTGCGTTAGTCTTATCCAGTTTTATATAGTCCTATATCATTTTCAATCAAGGCTTCACCTTGTTTATTAATTGTATAAATAACGTAAGTGAAATTTAATTTAATTTGTGAACGAACATAATTTTTAAAGTATGACAATTTAATTGTGTTTCATAATAACAGTGTAAATTTATACAGGGTGAGCGAAAAGTCTCTGTGCACCTGTCCACTTCCAACACAGTGCAGGTACAGGTTCACTACACTTCTTGCAAGTGCACAAGGACTTTTCGCTCACCCTGTATTTATGGTTTAAAGGTACAAACTTCTTGGTGTCTTTATAACAACAGTTTAAAGGTGTATTTTGGAATGAACACGATAAACAATGTTAGCCTACTTCGGTAAAGTTAAAGTCTGAGCGTTAAACAACACAAACAAAACTAAATAAAGGACTACGTTCTATTAATTATTAATTATTATTGTCGTGCATTGAGTAATACGGTAACATCCTTATTGTCGTGCATTACTTTCGTCAACAACCCACCCACAAATGAGTCAATGGAAGGGTCACTCATCAGCGACCGACTACGAGGGGTCACCGGCCGGGGAAGGGACATCACCCCGGGAGAGAAAACTGAATTCAACATACGACTAACCATCTCATTTGTGACGTTAAATATATAAACCCAGATTTAAAGCCAACAAATCAAACAACTGTAATGCGACCAGAAATACTACTGCTACTACTACTACTACTACTAATAATAATAATAATAATAATAATAATAGTAGTAGTAATCAGGGCTGGGAGCGGTTAAAATTCTCATTTAACAGGTTAACCGGTTAAAATCGGTTATTTGTATACGGTGTATATATATATATATATATATATATATATATATATATATATATATGATGAATAAAACCACGAAGGAAAGGAGACACACCATTCTGTGTTTCCTTTCCTTCGTGGTTTTATTCATCATAAATATTTTTAACGTGTTACTTTCGTGAAATATTTTCATATATATATATATATATATATATATATATATATATATATATATATATATATATATATACACGGTGAACCAAAAGTAGGTGGACAGTAGGTTGAATAAGGTTTGTGTTATATTATATTATAACTATGGTGTTCATTATAACTATGGTGTTTGTGTTTTATTATATTAAATATTATAACTAAATTTATTTAAATTTTTTTTTGTATTATAGTATACAAAAAAAATTAAATATGTATTCTCAAAATAAACATTATCATTTACTGTCCACCTACATTTGGTTCACCCTATATGGGAATGAACTCAGAATGGTCCCCTGAGTTTTTTATGATACACACAGACAGTGCATGAAACAAGGAACTCTTCTGGGATAATTAAATCCACTATAGTCCGAATAAGTAATGGTAAATGACAAATACCATAGTTTTCTTTTTCATGATGCTAGCCCCACGTGGGCAACGGGTCACTCGCAAAGTGAACCGTTGCCCACGTCGGGCTAGCATCATGAAAAAGAAAAACTATGGTATTTGTTATTTACCATTACTTATTCGGACTATAGTGGATTTAATTATCCCAGAAGAGTTCCTTGTTCCATGCACTGTCTGTATATATATATATATATTATATATATATATATATATATACAGGGTGTCCCGTAAGTCTGGACCCATAGGGAAAAATAATAAAATTACAAAATAGTCCAAAAATTTATTTATAATATATTTTTTTATTATTTTTATTATTATTTTTATTATTTTTTTATTATGATCTTACTCCGCTGGAGTTTTATTTGTGGGGCCACTTGAAAGCCAAAGTGTACGAGGTCAAACTTCAGAACATTTTCCACCTTAAAGCACGCATTGTGGAGGCGTGTCAAGAAATTTCTGCGACTGTGATTCAGAAAGTGCTGTCGCAGTGGAGATTACGTCTTCAACTATGTGTGCGACACAACGGCGGACACTTTGAACAGATTATGTAATAAATTTTTGGACTATTTTGTAATTTTATTATTTTTCCCTATGGGTCCAGACTTACGGGACACCCTGTATATCAGTGACGTGCGGTCCATGAATGAGTTGCATGCAGTGCATGCGTATCAATAATCAATATACTTTTTTGCATAATTATTTATAAACTCCTCATACAATAAATTTACTTTCTATTAGAAGTATTTGGCATTTAAATGCAATTAAATCGATACTTACGCCCATGTCTGCGACCTGCAGATGCAAGAACAGGCATCGATATAAACTTAACTACTGCCCGTTCTCATGTGAAAATATGATGACGCTTGCTGTTTCTCACTTGCTGTTTCTCAAGCGACACGCATCAACTTTCAAATACGAGTCCAAAAGCCAAAAATAATTAATCGTTCAGACGATGCTGATGTAGCTGATGATGCTGATGTAGCCAAATATCGCCTCGCAAGGCGGCTCAATGTTGGGTAGTCATTCCGTCTTTACTTCCACCGTTTTAATGGGCTCTCGTCAACTCGACAACCTTTTTCCTGAGAATATTTTAACATCTCACTGTCCACGATTTGTGCATTTTATACGAATTTATTGAGATAACTGATTTTAACCGAAATTATTAACCGGTTGGAAATTTTTAACCTGTTATAACCGGTTAACCGCTCCCAGCCCTGATAATAATAATAATAATAATAATAATAATAATAATAATAATAATGTTACGTACTGTAATTAGAGTAGTTATCAAATTTCAGTTAGAAACTTTGCTTAACTGTGTTGATTACTTCTTTGAAGTGGGTTTTAACTTTGAATGTTCAACTGTAAACAATTAAAGTTGAAATCAGAATTAGTGAAAGTTTAACTTAATATATTACAAAGTTTACATTTATACTTCACTTTTCGTTCCTTATCTACAATAACGATGTCAAAATTGTTTCTTACGATGATATAGAATCATCAAATCTTAACAATAACAAGTACAAATATTAGGTCGGTCCAATTAAAGAGAAGAATACCGTGCTTGCACCTTAGTTACAGTATATTAATTCCTTGTATAGCTGCACTCAAACAACAACAAAAAAGAACCGAGTCATAATATATATATATATATATATATATATATATATATATATATACTGTGTAGTGGTTAGCGTTGACTACGAATCCATCGGCCCTGGGTTCGAGACCCGACGGCAACCGGCGCGCAGCAAAACCCAGCTGTTCATCCTTCCACACAATAAAGAAAGTGGTTGGTAGGTAAATCGGCAGGGCCGGATTAACCATTAAGCAAAATAAGCCCGTGCTTAGGGCATCAAGGGAAGGGGGGCACCACAGAAATTTTCCATTGTCGGATTTACCATGGATTTATTATACTATTATAATCGCGGCTTATAGCCTATAAGCTGTTGAAAACTGAATTATATATATTCATATATAGTATTTATTTTTTTTCATTGTTTGAATTTG
Organism: Bathynomus jamesi; assembly: GCA_023014485.1. Lineage (NCBI taxonomy): Eukaryota > Metazoa > Arthropoda > Malacostraca > Isopoda > Cirolanidae > Bathynomus > Bathynomus jamesi. The sequence goes on from JAJOZX010010103.1 coordinate 19,429, forward strand.
TAGTGAACAACAACCCTTTTGAGAGAATAAATATATTTCGTTGTAATCACACACTTTACGCTTTGCGTTATTATTTTGTTTATATCAAATCTTTGAGCGCCATATTAAAAATACATATAGATTAAATATTTTCGTGTGCTATAGGAAGTTATTCTGAACGTGTGATTTGTGCATATAATATTAAATATATATTTTACATAATCATTTGGTATTGTTTTACAGAAAGATTTAGGTTTATAGAATTGTAATATAAATTATTAAAATAAAAGAAACTATAAACTCTCTATATTGCTGTTGTATCAAGTGATGTTTATCACGGCCATTATAATAATAAGATATACTGACCTAAGTTAATTAGCGTTGAAGAAGTTTATCTGTTGCTCTCTCTTCTTCTCTAGGGTAAGTCTATGAAGTGTACTTTATTTGTATATATAACAATATTTTATCATACACGTATCTTTATTTTATAATTTATTTATCTATTGTCATAACAGTATAAAAGAATTTAGATTGTAATAACCAGAGTGAATAATTTGTAATGTATATATAACATCAAACGTAGTTAGGACAATTTAGGCCCTAAGCAAATGTTCATATTTCCTATAATTAAATATTGTTTTAAATAAATAAATAAATGTAAATATAAAATGTGGCTCGTTAATAGTGAAATGTTAATATTGATATTTTTATAGATTGCGTATTATTAATTCTAATGTTAAGTATTTTTATTTTATAGGTTTCGGTTCCTTCTTTCGGTTCCTTCTTTTGGTTCCTTCTTTCGATTTGATTTGTATTCAACATTTCGAGTTGATATTTCGGTTGAGTTATATTTAATTGCCACTTATATTTAAATTGCCACTTTGGTTGTGTACGGTTCCCATTTTGTCTTTCTGAGAATAAAAGAACAAAGCCAAGATTGTGATATGTGTAACTGTGTTGATTGCCACATAATATACAAATAAAATATTCTTTTTATTTCTGTATTTTACAGACCCCAAGAACCAAGATGAAACGTGTTCAGTTAAGTGGTGCACAAAAGCGAAAACTATCAAAAGAGAAACAAGAGAAGACTTTGGATTTAGAGTCCAAGACTGCAAAGCTGACTGATTTCTTCACACAAGTTCCACGACCACAAAGTCAACATGATATACCGATTCTGAATCAAAACCAATCTCCGTCATCAGAAGTGGACACAAATACCACTTTGATCACTTCAAAATCAAAATATGATGACGTTGGAATCACCGAGGTGTCACAAGCAGGTTCATCTACCACATGTCTCACTACTGATCTCACTTTGCCTGTAAATTCTCTTGATACCTCTTCTGCAAATGTTGATTCAAGTTGCTTTACAAGACATTCTGGGGTTGAAATAATTGCTGAAAATGAAAGTTTAGTGGACCATGGTGATGGTGGTGAAATGAATCAGTCTGCAGAAGATGAAGTAAATATAGCAAAAGAAGGGTTCAGTGACTGGCGAAATACTATTGTAATTGATCATCATGAAAAAAGCACTACTCACCGAGACTCTATGCTAACATACTTAACTCGCAGACAAGGTGCGGGGTTGGGACAATAGTTGGAAAAACAAATTCAGGAAGAGTGTGATTACTGGAAACATGTCGTGAGGCGTGTCATAGCTGTTATTTGTACGTTAGCTGAACGTGGCTTGTCTTTTCGAGGAACAGAAGAAAGATTTGGATCATTGCAGAATGGGAATTTTTTAGGGCTGCTTGAGCTCATAAGCCGGTTTGATCCATTTTTAGCAGGTCACATTTTGAAATATGGAAATTCTGGCAAAGGAAATCCTTCTTACCTGTCCAAAACCACCTGTGAGGAACTCATTCAACTAATGGCTCAAAAGGTCCACGCACTCATTGTTGACGAAGTAAAATCTTCTGGTTATTTTAGTTTGTCAGTTGATTCAACACCAGATCTATCACATATCGATCAGTTAAGTGTTGTACTTAGGTACTTAAAAGATGGACAGCCTATTGAACGCTTTTTAACCTTTCTGAAAATGAAAGCCATACTGGTGAGGAAATGGCAAATCAGGTGTTGCAGTACTTACGTGAAGTTTGTAAGCTAAACTTTTCAAAATGTAGGGGTCAATCTTACGACAACGCTGCCAACATGTCTGGACGTTATAAGGGGATGCAGCAAAAAATTTTAGAAACAAACAAGTTTGCTATATACAGTATGTGCCCTGTGCAGCCCATTCACTAAATCTGGTAGGCCGAAGTGCTGTTGACTGCTGTCAAGAGGCGGTTAATTTCTTCTCTACAGTGCAGTTGCTCTATACCTTTTTTTTAGCCTCAACCAGCAGGTGGGAAATTCTTAAAGGTTGTATTGGAAATGAAAGTGTCTTAAAATCCCTCTCTGATACCAGATGGGAGGCACATGCTATGGCAACAGCAGCAATTTTGAAATCTTTCCTTAAAATTTTAGAAGCGTTAGAATGTATAGCTGAAGACCAGTCACAAAAGGGAGACACTAGAAGAGAAGCAAATAATATTGCAAATAAGATGCAAGAGCTAGAATTCGTTTTTATGTTGAATTTTTGGGATGAGATTTTGCAAAATTTTCATAGAGTAAGCAAAGTTCTACAGAATAAGGATGTGAACTTAAAAACATGTGCAGATCTGTATGGATCATTAGCTGACCAACTGTGCACTTCACGAGATGAATTTGAAAGATATGAAGCAGCTACAAAGGAAATGCTACCAGATGTTGATTACAAGGCAGCTCAAACTCGCAAACGTATCAGAAAGAAGGTACCCAATGACGGAGATGCACCAGAAGTATATCTGAATGCCAGAGATAAATTTCTTATCACCACCTTTTACACAATTGTTGACAAACTTGAAACTGAGATGAGAAGAAGAGGAGAGATATACAAAGAAATAGCAGAGAGATTTTCTTTTCTAAGTGATGTGCCACATAATGTCACCACTTCATCATCTACTGAAATTGAAAGGTATTCTCAGGGTTGTAAAAAGATGATTGATGCTTACCCAGAGGACTTGAACACTAATTTCTCTGCTGAGCTTCAGCAGTTTCACTCATATGTGTGCCATAAGTTCAGTGCAAAAAAAAATGTAAAAACAAGATTCAGTCATGCTGAACTTTATAAAATAATTGTAGAAGACAATATTGAGTGTGCCTTCCCAAATGTAGAAATTGCCTTTCGTATATTTTTAACATTAATGGTGACAAATTGCTCAGCTGAGCGTTCATTTTCTCAGTTGAAGTATATTAAAAATACCAGCAGAACAACAATGCAACAAGGCAGGCTGGATGCCTTATCTCTACTAAGTATAGAAGCAGATGTGTTACGTAAGATTAGTTTTGAGGATCTGATCAAAGACTTTGCAATTAAAAAAAGTAGGAGAAAACTTTTCAAATATAAATGAAGTGGAAGTATACAAAAATAAACATTATTTTCCATCTTACTGTAAGTTTTGTATCATTTCAAAAAATAAAATTTTATTTTATGGTTTATTTTTGTTTATATTTTGAATTACATATATATGGGGCACCAAAATCTTTTAAGTGCTTAGGGCCTCTAAAGGTCTTAATCCGGCCCTGTAAATCGGTACCCTAGGTGGCCTAGTGGTTAAGACACTGGGCTGCTGTTGGGGCGTGGTTCGGATTCCACGTTAAACTGTAGGTCTAAGGCGGAGTGAAAGGCTTGACCTTCGTCAGAATTAACAATTCTGGCGGAAGCTAACCAAAGGTTAACCAAAGGTGTATATATTCCCTTGACGATTGAGTTGTTTGGAAAAGGCAAGCAAGAAAGACCTTTCCTCCCAAAATCCGAGTTGATTTACCTTGTATGACGACATTTTTTTTTAATATACAATTCTGTCTGTAACTTTTCTTTCAAAAACTTTTATAAAGCGTGACGCGAATACTGCCGTTGGTTCATACTTCTTTGCAATGGCTCTCCTGTTTTGCTTTTGCAACTTTTCTTCCTGACTTAGTGTCAACAAAGTTATATATATATATATATATATATATATATATATATATATATATATATATATATATATATATATATATTGGTCAGTCACATGGCAAATGAGATTTAACGTTGATAAGTGCAAAATTTTGCATATAGGTTCGCGTAAGGGTAAATTTGCGTATAGTATGTCAGGGAAAGATTTAACAAGCGTAGAGCAGGAAAAAGATTTAGGAGTTATAGTCATTGGTGATTTAAAAGTAGCGAAACAAAGTACAGCAGCGGTCAATAAGGCGAACAAAGTGTTAGGTTTTATAGCTCGAAATTTTGAGTACAAATCGCGCGATATTATAGTTCCACTTTATAAATCATTAGTTAGACCCCATTTGGAGTACGCGGTCCAATTTTGGAATCCGCATATGCGCAAAGATATAGACAAAATCGAAAGAGTTCAAAGACGAGCAACTAAGATGATTCCGTCGCTTAGGTCAAAGTCGTACGAGGATAGGCTTAAGGAGTTAAAATTGACAACACTCGAGACCAGGAGTTAAGGGGTGATCTAATCCAGGTTTTCAAAATTATGAATGGGTTCGATAACGTAGATAGAGATAGCTTTTTCGAAATATCTCAATATAATAGGACTAGAAATAACGGGTGTAAGTTGACAAGTAGAAGGTTCGAGACAGCAGTTGCGAAAAACTTTTTTACGCATAGAATAGTAAATAGCTAGAATAGTTTGCCGGTAGAAGTAATTAGTAGCACGTCTATAAACATGTTTAAAAATCGATTAGACGCATATGTTTATAGAAAGGGTATAGTTTAAGGTAGTAAAATTAAGGCTTTCTGGGGATAGATCCCACAGCTCAACACAAGTGTTGTGGGATATAGGGAAGCAGCGTCTTGGGTTAGGGGATACTCTCTGTCCTTACACACCCCATTTAAAGAGATTCCTCTGCCGAGCGGTGCCCCCCATAGTACTGTGAGGTATTGAAAAACTCATGATCTTCACTTGCCCCACAAACACCTTTAAATGGGAGACCCAAAATGGGTGCACACACATTTCTACATTACTGTACAGTCTTTACAGCCACACCTACTCTTTTTCTCGTAAGTGTATATATTGTAATGTATATGATTGTAAATTTTGACTTGGTCCGCTATCGATATGGACCGTGACTTGATGGATACCGTAATGAAATTGACTGGATTCTTTGGATCCGATATATTTGCATGTCCTTTATAAATAGATGTAGAGTGTAGCATATTTGTGGATAGTAGTCTATTATGACTTGATCCTCTGGATCAGAGATTCTATCTTTAGTTTTAAATCGATAATTAATTGGTTTTAAATTGATAATTATTTGGTTTCGTAAAAATTGGTCGTTGCCAATTTACCGGCGGTTTTTACATAGATTTCTAATGTTCTTGTGGTTCGGAGCCCACGTGGAATTGTAGGTCCCCTCCGCCACCGCGGAGGACATACACAATACACGAACACAGTTAGGTGGACCAGCCATGAGTGGATCCTGGGGTCTTTGTTGGTCTGAAACATTATAACATTATTATAACATTTTATAATATATAATATATATATATATATATATATATTGAAGGAAATAAATCAATTACAGCATTTTAAGAGAAATAATAAAGTTTTTAAGAAAAATACAGCATTTTAAGAAAAATAATAAGTACTTTCTCAGTAAAAACTAAAAAATAACAAAATGATACAATATAAAACTAAAAAATTATACTGTATAAAACTATAAAGATACAATTATTAAAAGGGCGTTACTTTTGCCGCACCCGGTATATATATATATATATATATATATATATATATATATATATATATATATATATATATATATATATTTCAACTGCAAAGAACACGCAGTATAATTAACGTAAAGAACGACGCTTGTATAGGAGAACATTCCGCGCAAGATGAGGAGGGAGAACGAACAAATGACAAAATGAGGTAACCACCCGGGAATCGAACCCGGGATCTTCCGATTGCCGGTCAGATATGATAACCACTACACCATGGTCCTCACTCGATTAGAAGTCGTAATTCTCCTACATACGTGCATGTAGGAGAATTACGACTTCTGATCGAGTGAGGACAATGGTGTAGTGGTTATCATATCTGACCGGCAATCGGAAGATCCCGGGTTCGATTCCCGGGTGGTTACCTCATTTTGTCATTTGTTCGTTCTCCCTCCTCATCTTGCGCGGAATGTTTTCCTATACAAGCGTCGTTCTTTACGATATATATATATATATATATATATATATATATATATATATATATATATAAGGCCGGGTCGAAATTTTTTTATTTCTTAAAAAGTACACTGTGAGAAGTTTCATTTTACCATCTTAACAAAATAGTAACATATCAAGCTTGTGCTACCCCTGCTACCCCTAGCACATACCCCCCGCCCATTTTTTACCCTAATATTTGCATATATTTAAATGAGAAGAAATTTTATTCCTAAAAAAGTACACTATGTGAGAAGGTTTTTTTTTATCACTTTAACAAAATATTAAAAAATCAAGCATGTGCTACCCTACTACCCCTATCACATGCCCCTACTCCCTTTCTTACCTTCATATTTGCATATGTTTAATGTTGTTATATGTTACATGATAAGTTGTTTGTTTAATGCTTAATATTTTTATGTTTCAGATAAATAGAAATAATTTGCATTTGCTTTAATTATAATTTGAATTATCATAAATTATAAATTAAATATAATTTGATTTTACTTCTGAATATAAACTATGACTACTAGAAGCAAGTCCTCAAATGCAGCCTTTGGATATCCTACGGAATTCCCAGCAGCCATGACTCCTTCAAAAGCAGATGTTGTGAGACACTACCTTTTTGTGCTCCGTCTGAAGAAGCTAAATCCAAAGGATCAGCAACTGCTAGTGATTGTTACAGGGTTGTTGTAAAAGATATTGAAGACATTTGAGTAAAATTTTCTTTACCTACGATTAACACCAAAGGTATCCATCTTAAAGTCAGTCGACTAATAGAAGAAGCCTCAAAATTTAACGAGGTGCGGTTACATCGAAGAAATGAAAGTATTGCCTTAAAAGTAGCTCACAATGATGAAATGTTTGATATATCTCCTTGTTAATGCTATGATAAGGGAATGGATAGGAAATCTTGCTGTTGTAAGGATAAAATACCAATGGCAGAATGGGAGTCTTTTGTGGGTCAAAAACAAAGAAAAAATCAGTTAGAACCAATTGATCTCATAGCTAGTTCAACAAAGAAGAGATCTTTAGCAAGAGCCCAAGAAGTACAAAACCGTCAACTAAAAGCACAAGAAGAAATGACTGAAGCCACCAATGTTTTACCATCGGAATTTATAGAAAATACCGAAGAAGACATGGATGTAGAATCAGAGAGTCACGATGTAGACTATGAGGCCGATTTAGAATTGACTGAGAATATTCAGAACAGGCACTCCTATAAAAACCTAGCATTAACAGCAGATCGTTATCGTGTAAGTTGTAGAGCTGCAGCTGCAATAGTCAATACAACTTTAAAATATATGGGGATCCTTAACCACACCAACATGCTTGACAGAAAGAAATTAGAAAGAGAAAGAAATCGCATGGGTGAAACACATACTTTTAGATCTAAATCCGAAAATCTGAAGATGGAGTGCCTTGGATTTGATGGAAGGAAAGATAACACATTAACTAAAAGTGGAAAGATAAAAGAAGAACACTATGTTATTGTGAAAGAACCTGGAAGCATCTATGTAGACCACGTCACACCAGATAATGGAACTGCTCGATGCATAGCAGAAAAGTTGATAACTATTATCACAGACTCGAACAGCACAGATACTATCAAAGCTTTACTGTGTGATGGTACTCCTCTAAATACAGGAAAAATTGCTGGAGCCATAAAACTGGTTGAAATTCATCTTAACAGACCAGTGCAGTTGTTGGTGTGCCTCTTGCATTTGAATGAGCTGCCTTTTATGAACGTCTACAAAGCCATTGATGGTAAAACAACAGGTCCAAATACTTTTGTGGGTTCAATTGGGAATAAACTGGAAAAAGATTTAACAAAATTGGAGGTAGTCAAATATTCTCGCGTAAAGGGAAACATTAAAGAAATTCCAGCAAATGTTGTGAATGAGCTAAGCAGTGATCAAAGATATCTCTATGATATGTGTATAGCACTGCCATGCTCGCTGGCTAACTCTAGCCAACAGGGTCCTTCGATTATATATCTCAACGCCAAATCCTGATAAAAACCTTCAAGATATAGTCAAGATTATTATGCAGTTATATGCTCTAGGGTGGTTTTGAATAAAATCTCATCCTGATGCAACTGATGGTGCATATAACTTTTGGCATTTAATGTGCTTGCTTCTAAATTTAGATGAACAACATAGATCAATCATCGAACCAGTATTAAAGAATAACGCCTACTTTGCCCACCCACAAAATATACTCAATCAATGGTAACTGACAAGAGACTAGAAATTAGGGAGCAAGCTATTCAGAAAATCGTCCTTTCAAGAACAGGATTTTCAGGTACCAGAAACTTTGAGTTGCCTCGAACCCTCAATTTCCAATCTACTGACTACACCGAGACGATCGATTGGCAAAAAGAGATCATTACTCCTCCACCGCTGCTAAACAATTTTATCGACGATGAGCTACTACAGGCTCGATGTAAGCCACTGGAGATAGCTTCTTTTCCATGCCACAGTCAAAGTGTGGAAAGGGCAGTGAACCTAGTAACAAAGGCATGTCAGGAAAGAATAGGATATGACAACCGTCAAAAGTTTATCTTAAACTCATTGGAATCAAGGCGAAAACTGCCCAAGTTTGAATGGAAGGCCCACTGGAATGAGTAAGAAACATATGAAATAAAATTTCCTAATGATATTGAAAATTTCTTCCCTTTTGATGTGATAAGGAATAATGAAAAAGTGAATTGAATTTTAGCACATTTATTATGCCTCTAATTTTTTCTTCTGAATATATTGTTGCACTTAATTAATTTTCCTAATACTGTACATTATTAAATAAAATATTATACGTTAATAAAGATTTATGTCATCAAAAAACCTGAATGTAGAGTAAGTCTCGTATAAATTGAATATTCTTCAATATAGGTCAAAAGTGAAAAATTGTGCGAAAATAATTTATGAGGGGGTTCCTGCGTTCCATTCAAGCCCCTCACAATATGTACCTTTTCAATATAAAATTTCGACCCGGCCTAATATATATATATATATATATATATATATATATATATATATATATATATATATATATATATATATATATAAGTGTGCTTTGAACTAAATGGAGAACAGTTTAAGCTTACATTTATAAAAGAGAGAATTCCATAAACAAATGTACAGTATATACATTTCCTTTTAGGGAACGAGTTTTAATGTATATTATTTACCATTGGGTAGCAACTTTTTGAATATTTATATATATATATATATATATATATATATATATATATATATATAGAGGCAGGGCCACCAGCTTGACCTCTGAAGAGAGACCAACGCACGAAACAACATAAGGTTCATAAGGTAAGGTGTATATATGTTGGGGTAAATGCGATAAATTGGTAATTATGCATAACTGAAAATATCGTGACTTAACCTAACCAATTGTCAAGGGCGTACAGTTGACCTAACCGGGCATTCAATTGACCTAACCTTGAATGCCCTGTTAGGTCAATTGAATTGAATGCCAGGTTAGGTCAATTGAATGCCCGGTTAGGCCAACTGTACGCCCTTGACAATTGGTTAGGTTAAGTCACGATATTTTCAATTATGCATAATTACCGGTAATTATGCATAATTTACCAATTTATCACATTTACTCCAACATATATATACTAATTGAGCAGAATAAGAAATTTACCGCGATGGTAACTGGTTGATAAACTTAAAAAAATATTAATTTAATATGAAAGAAAAATTAATTCACTTTGGTTTATTAACTCAAATGTTAAATCGAAAAACTGAAAGAACTAACACCAGAGGGTTGACAAAAGTAAAAAGACAGCTTCCGTTTTTAATAGTTGTTGATTTGATAATAAAAGTCAATAAATAATAACAGATTCATTGAATGAATATACTATTTAGAATTGTGTTTCCTTTCCCCTTTGCACTGTGTAAGGGTGACACACGTTGTGACATTCCATTGATGAGATTTGCTATTTGTTCTTGAGGGCAATCATCGTAGTGTCTATATACTTTTGTCAACCCTCTGTGTATATATAAGCTCATACTTGATTTGAAGAGAGAAGAAAATACTTCAGTGTATTGTAAGTTTTATAGTGAAATTTACTAGAATTTCGTATTAATTACTTATTAAAATGTCAGTTTTTTATTTCAACAACTTTTTATTTATATTTGTTAATAATTAATTAACTTCTCACTGGCTCTTTAACGTTGAATTAACATGTATATATATATAATTTTATATATATATTATATATATATATATATATATATATATATATATATATATATATATATATATATATTTAACGTGGAAGTAAAGAAATTATTGTTTTGAAAACAAAGTTTCATTAACAATATCAATAATAAGCGATAGAAGAAGTTGGTTTGTTCATAAGATTTGATAATAGCACAAGTTTGTTACTTCAGTCTGGAAGTCATATTTGTCAATAATCTATGAATTAATTCCACAGAACAAGATTAACCCTTTAGGACTTCTAACGTAACAGAGGAACCTCTGAGATAAATCATATACTCGGAATCAGAGTTGGAGTCTTAGCCAGTATTATTCAAACTACTTTTTGCTTGTACCCCTTGGACAATTTCATCAATCACCTGATACCCCCACATCTTTTTCTGTAAACATAAAATAGCTCTCTGAAACTAAACAAGGCAGTGGCAGCATATGAAGGAAATAAACAATTTGATGTACAAAAATGTATTTGGATCCATTGTGCTATACATATAGAGTACTCGTAAAAAATGATATATTAAAAAAACACAGTTTCAAGAGTACCAATCGATTCAGTGGGAATGATGTGCCTGTTTGCATGATGCCAAATCCTCAATGTTTGGGCGTATATTAGTTAAGGCCAAAATTAAAGGACTCTCAGGGTCATCTATATTCTTTGTTGAAGTTTTAATTGCTGTTGAGACTGAAAATCCTTGGTCGCACAAATAAGTTGTCGAAAATGGCAATTACAGTTTAATAGCCTCATCACTGCCACCTCTGTAGGAAGTGTAGGATTTACGACAATTATGTCAAAATTCTGTAACACTTCCTTCTTTCAACTTTAGCTTCAATGTTTCATCTTGCTGGATTTCAATTAATTCCTCTTTCATCTCAGGCTTTAAGGCAGACCACTGCAGACACTCCGAACTGAATGGATTGAGAACCCAGTAAGTGGTTTTTTCTTTCTTTGAATTTCTGGGAAATACGAATTCAGTGTTACAGCCAGAGTTCTCAGATGATTCATGACTATTACTTTGTTTGTTGATGTTAACTTGTAATTGTGAGTCTCCATAAATCCTCGCATTGCCCGAAAAGTTGAAAGGTTGTTGTCCTCAAAACATTTAACCCAAAAATGGATTGTCTGTTCAAATGCCTTTATCTTGTTGTTTGTTTCAATTATACTGGCACCAAAACACTGCAAATCTAAATTTACCTGATTCAGTTTTTGGAATATGTCAGATAAATAGGCCAAAAGACAGAGAGAATCATCCTCTTGATATACACTGGTAAATTTAAAGTCTTTGTGATCATTCAAAAATGCTACCACTTCATGTCTCAACTCAAAAAGTCTGAAGAGAATTCGACCTCTTGAAAGCCAGCGCACCTCATTATGTAATAAAAGAGTCACATGTTCTGAGGCCATGTCTTGACAGATTAGTTTAAAGAGTCTTAGTTTAAAGGGTGGGTCCTCCATGTTCTTAGTAACCACAGCATATTTATGTATAAAACAATGGCACCACTGGACATTTGGATAAAGTTGTTGTACTCGTGCAATTAAGCCACTTTTTTCACCAGTTAGTGATCGGACACCACCTGTTGCAATACTTACACACCAATTCCAGTCAAGACTACATTTTGTTTGTATGAAATTGTCCAGCACTTCAAAAGTGTCTTTTCCTGTTGTTGCTGCCAGGCAAACTTTTGCAACCAAGAATTTCATCACAGATCGCAGCGTTTTCATCATAAAATCTAACAAAAATTATTAACTGAGCATTGTCTGAAATGTGTGTTGTCTCATCAATTTGAAGAGCAAAACTTTTTGCTTTTCTTATTTTCACAAGAATTTGTTGTACCACATCATCTGCCATCCGATGGGTTCTGCGAGCAATTGTAGTATCAGAATGAGGTATGGTTGCAATGGTGTGTACAGCAGACTCGCTCAGCATTTACTTTGCAATTATATTAGCATCTGGTATCACTACTTTTTCACCTGCATTGTAAGGCTTTTTTTCTTTAGCTACCAGCAATTTTAATTCATACGAAGTTTCAAGTACGACTTTAGCAGAGTTTGTAAACCTTTTCAACACCGCAGAGTTTTTGTCCAGTAAAGCCTGCTTACTTTTGAAGTACTCCACATCCTTTCCTTCTAGTTCTTGGTGATGGCGACTCAAATGTCGTTGAAGCAAGGATGGTTTCGTTGAGTTATTTGTTAACTCTTTGTGACAAATAACACAAACACGAATGGACAAATTTTGCATGGAAGCAACAAATCCGTATTTGATATAATCATCATGGTACTTTCTATCATACTTCTTTGTTTGTAAGTAGTTGGTTTTAGGGTAGAACTGCTGCCTGGATTTTGCTTGGTAGATTCTTGTTACAACCCAACTCTTTGAAGTTATTTAGCATGTTGTTCACAATGTTTTGGTAATTTGGGTCCTTGTTGTTCCCCAAAATTTTGCTTATAACATCCTTAAAAGCAATCCACACTTCTTTTTCAAGATTTTTCATTGTTCTTTCAAAGTGTGCATCCAAAGTCAGTCTTCTAATCTGGAGACCAACGAAAATTCCTTCTTTCAATTTTGCTTCCGAAAGAGTTGGGAATTTACCACACAGATAATTAAAACAATCTCCATCTTCGTCCAAGGCCTTAACAAATTGCTTCATTAAGCCCAATTTTATGTGAGGCGGAGGTAAAAGGACTTTCTTCGTGTCAACCAAACTTTCACGTTGAATGTTTTTAGAACCAGGTGTCAGGTTGACTCTGCGTGGCCATTCCTTTTTTATCCAGTGCTGAGTTCTTGCTCGGCTGTTCCATTCACACAAAAAACATGGAAACTTCGTATAACCTGGTTGTTGACCTAACAACATACAAATCACTTTTAATTCTCCACAAAGTAGCCAACTTGTTCTTTGTATTTAACCTTAGCTAGAAGAAGCTCAAGATTTTCGTACGTTTCCTTCAAGTGAACCGAATGAGCCACAGGAACGGATGCATACAAGTTACCGTTGTGAAGGAGGACGCCTTTTAGATTTCTTTTGGAGGAATCAATGAAAAGTCTCCACTCATTTGGGTCATAGACTGCAGCGCCTAGCTTAAGTATTAGTTCCGAAACATTGTTGGAATATACCAGTGAATTTTCTTGAGAAAAATATTGGATTAGTTCTTTTTCTCGATTTCTGTACCAGTAAAATGACGTCCGGGAGAAAGCAAGTTCTTTGCACGAAGTCTGGATCCCAAAATCTCTGAAGAATCCTTCGGGAGACACAAATCTCTTACCAAATCATTAAGTTCAGTTTGTGTAAACAATTGGGGTTCACCAGATGTTTCAGTTTGAAAACAATCAATATCATCGTTTCCATCGTCATCAGACACCGAATCAGATGAAGTTATATCAAGAATATTTGGTTTAGTAGGTACGGGTATACCTGTACAACCTGAGTAACAGGTCTTATAGCAGGCTGAAAGTTTGGATAAGAAATTTCCTTTTTATTTTTAGTATTGTAGCCTTGCACGTTACATGAACAAAAATAGCAGTCATTGCTGTGATTTCTAGGCTCACGCCAGACCATTGGAATCCCAAACGGTAAAGAATCCCTTTTACTTTTACTCTACAGTCTAAGTTGTTCAACACAAACACTGCAAACTTTATGTGGCGCCCATGAGTTGTCTTGATACCTAAGTTTCATTCCGAATTACGCATAGTATGCTTTCTTAACGAAGTCTGTAATATCTCGCCTTTGTTTTTTCACAGTAAGTTTTCCACAAATATAACAGAAAATGTTGGGCTATTTACACACCCTCTGGTTGCCATGGCAACAAATAAACAAATTTCAAAAGAGAAATATAGTCACCGCGCACCTTCGAATAATAAAGAACTATAACCTCGCACGCACTAGACCAGCATTTCTTAACCTGGGGAAAATTTCAGGAATCCAGGGGGGAATTACGGCAGAATTTTGTTTGGTGATCATACTTATAATTAGTGTGCATTATAAGTCTGCTGATGTTATTAAATTTTGTCTTCGAGGCTACTTTTTTCCGTATCCTAATGGAGGGGGAAATCGGGTAGGGCGAACTGGTCGAAGGGGGAAATGACACGAAAAAGGTTAAGAACCACTGCACTAGGCAGACTGACTCATCTTGTGGCTTGTTAATCACTTATGTACTAGCAGTGCGTTTCTCGAATGTTCTAGAAGACGTTATGACGTCATTTCTGATCTGGAAGCATTTATAGGCAGTAGTTTTGAATCAAAATTTAATTGAGTCAATTATAATGAAAATTACTTACATATGTAATAGGAAAATATGACATTTTGTGAAAAATCTGTACGTGATGGCGAAAAATTAATATTATTTTCGGAATCAGCGTGCAAAAAATTACTATATAAGTGCTAAAATATCTCGAACAACAAAACCATCGCAGGCCTGTGTTATGTGACGAAGGGGACCTATGACTTTACATTGGATCCGAGCCATCTACGGATCGTTACATCATCTAATAACAAAGTACATTCACCTATCCAACTACTGAATAGACTCTTCGTCTCTTAACCTCGCTGATCTAACGGGAAGCGGTGTTGCGATGTAGCTAGGTCGGAACGGGCGTGGGATAAGTCTTACTCCTCGTCGGACACGGAAATACATTTTAAAAGAATGTTGAAAATCGTCTTTTCAGGCGTTAGAATGTCTGAAGAACTTTATTTTTTTGCATACCAGTTAAAAATTTTTCTTCAACAAATGTTAATACTCGAATAAATCTCCTCCCAATTAAAACTTTTTAATTTTTAATTATGAACAATATTTTCTAACTTTGTATTTTTTAAAAAAGTGTTGCTTTGAATTAATGGACTACATTTAGCATAAACAAAGAGTATATATATATATATATATATATATAGCTACAACGACATTGTCAGACACTTTTGAAGATTCTCTTTTTGCCTTCTTAGTGACAACATTTTCTTATGGGTATAACACCTCTCCTTCTCGATGACGATAACGTTCGTTAGAAGCCAGCTCCGGGTATCACGCCTCCTTCGCACTTTGCCCGAAGAAATATACCGGTTTGGAACCTCTTCAGTCGCAAGTGAAGAGCCACCATTTATAATCCGCTCCAACCTTTTTGTTTCTTTTGTCATTTAATATTTATTAACATGGAAGAAAATTCACTACTAATTTCCTTAATTAGAACATTGTTCATTTGTCCTGTAAACATCTGGTGACCTCGAGCTTCACTCAATTATTTATATAAACAATCTAACTAACGTTTATTATACTGCTAACGTAGCAAGAGTATATATATATATATTCAGTTGTAAAAGCCCTGTCTCAGTCATTCTTCCATGAGTGAAAGAGAGAAACTCGGAATTTAATACATTTACGTTCCAAAACGTTACCCAGTTACCATGGAAACCAGTATGCGCGTTCTGAAACAAACGATTTAGAGTATTCGGAAGCGCATTTTAAAAACGAATGTATATTATTATTATACCCAGACTTGATAACAATGACTGTCGCAGTTTACGTCTCGTTTTCTAAGATACGCTTCCAAATAAATTGTTTGCTTCAAAACGTATATAGTTTACCGGTTTTCCTGCTAACTGCGTTGTAGAGCTTAAATCCATTAAATTGCTGCGTTTCTGTCTTTCATTCACGGAAGGAGGACAGGAACATCGTTTTTGCAACTGAGTATTTATCTATCTATCTATCTATCTATTTATCTATATATACAGAGAGAGAGAGAGAGAGAGAGAGAGAGAGAGAGAGAGAGAGAGAGAGAGAGAGAGAGAGAGAACTGAAGAATTTCAAGAAAACTTCAAAGAAATGTCTAAAACAGCGTGCTCGTTCGAGACTTTCTGATAAGTGAAACGAACAGGCAGTTACGGCATGTGTATAAATGGATGTGTACGAATAAACTTTCATTGAACCTGACAAAGTCATCTTATATGATTATTACCACAAAACATATTAATACAGACCGTCAAATAAAAATTGAGAATACTACTCTTGCAATGGTGAATGAGCTTAAAGTACTCATACATGGCATTAATTTCGACTAAAAACTAAATTTCAAGAGTCATGTACAAAATATCAGATAAAAAATATCGAGATTTTCATTCGTATTATTTAGATTAAAATGTTTTCTCTTCTCCGAAACACACTTTCTATGTAAAAATAGAAATGAATCTCAAAGACTTTTGCCTGAAAAGTTGTCATGCTTCCCAACGGCATATTCAGATAAGAATACTGTAATTAAACTACAAAAATTAAACGTTAATCCCAAAATTGTGCAAACCAGTGAGGATGTAATGTACGAGTAGATCTTATGTAGTGTGTTCTTTCTGAATAAATATTATTATTATTATTATTATCATATTATTATTATTATTATTATTATTATTATTACCCTATATTATTCCTTCATTCACCCACATATATTATATTGCATGACAACATCGGGTAACTCAAAGAAATATATAAAACATCCTTTAGAAGTCATTCGTAAAACATGTCTGTGAACCTTCTCGAATAATGACAACAGACAAAGTCACACTTCCCCAAGAGCAAAATATTTTAAAACTCGACAAATTCAGTGTTGTTGTCAATATGTTTATAGTTATCAATAAAAGTCAATATACATCACCCATTCAAAGAGCAAATACCCCTCAATCAATTTCATCATTATCATTATGACACTAGATTCCCCAGAGCTTTTATACATAAACCAAACTATACAATGGAAGCTCTTTCAAAGGAGCAATGTACGGAATGCAATTCCCGTAAATGTCAAACAGGCTTCATCGCTAAATGTATTTCGCAAATCACTAAAAAAATACTTCATTAGCTCCTCCTGATGAATAAGTTCACCACTGCCATTATTACCATAGTAATTAAGTTCCCATTTTATTATTACATACTGTACAGGGTGTCCCAGAATTAACTATCTATTTCAATGAAATCGGACAAATTTTTTAAAAACACACTTTTATTTATGTTTATCATGTTTAATATGTGTTAAAAATGTATAAATTTCCAAATTTTTTTCATAATTTTATTTTCATAATTTTTTCATTATCTGGTCCAATGAAAGACCGTCTGAAGTCATAGAATGGCAAAGAGACTCTCCAAAAGTTAACGTGTGGCTTGGAATGACCAAATCCAAAATTTATGGCCCATTCTTCTTTGCGGAAGCAACTGTAACAGGTACCGTCTACCTTTATATGCTTCAGCAGTTTCTCGAACCACAGCTTCTTGATGATGGCATTCTTGATAATGTTGTGTTTCAACAAGATGGAGCACCATAAATTTTGGATTTGGTCATTCCAAGCCACACGTTAACTTTTGGAGAGTCTCTTTGCCATTCTATGACTTCAGACGGTCTTTCATTGGACCAGATAATGAAAAAATTATGAAAATAAAATTATGAAAAAAATTTAGAAATTTATACATTTTTAACACATATTAAACATAATAAACATAAATAAAAGTGTGTTTTTAAAAAATTTGTCCGATTTCATTGAAATACATAGTTAATTCTGGGACACCCTGTATATAAAATATGCTAAGTTCATTTAGCATTTTCAATTCCATAAATTATCTTAAATTATTTTCTATTAAACCTACAGTTGATCATTTTATTTAAAATTGTTTAAAATAATCAAACAATACTTTTATAAATTTTTACCTTTTGTTTATATTATTATTATTGTTATTATTATTATTATTACTTGCCATTTCCACATCTCGCGTAATAAACTGAATCCCATTAATTTAGCCTAAAAAGCTTCCATGCTCCCAACGGCATATTCAGATTACAATACTGTGAATATATTAATACCATATCAGATATCTAAATTGTACATAAAAACAGTGAAAAATATTGTAAAATTTTTGTAATTTCTATTCTTTCACTGAATTTTTTCCGCTTTCGGGGACCTCATTATATTTTCACACAAATGTTCACCTTTTAACTTTTAACACAGTTAAATATGTGTATAGCGTTTGCATGACTACAAGATACGAAAATATTCACAACTACACATACACTGATATATATATATATATATATATATATATATATATATATATATATATATATATATATATATATATATATATATATATACATATACATTATAACTGCAAACACGCAGTATAATTAACGTAAAGAACGACGCTTTGTATAGGAGAATTATCCGCGCAAGATGAGAGCGAAAGAACGAAACAAATTAAAAAAATGAGGTAACCATCCGGGAATCGAACCCGGGATCTTCCGATTGCCGGTCAGATATGATAACCATTACACCCCGGGCCTCACTCAAACAAATGTCGTAATTCCTCTACATACGCGCAGAAACCAATGCCCCAAAGGGCACCTCCCGCATGCCGTAACATTATATACATTATAACTGCAAACACGCAGTATAATTAACGTAAAGAACGACGCTTTGTATAGAAGAATTAACCGCGCAAGATGAGAGCGAAAGAACGAAACAAATGATATATAATGTTACGGCATGCGGGAGGTGCCCCTTTGGGGCATTGGTTTCTGCGCGTATGTAGAGGAATTACGACATTTGTTTGAGTGAGGCCCGTGGTGTAATGGTTATCATATCTGACCGGCAATCGGAAGATCCCGGGTTCGATTCCCAGGTGGTTACCTCATTTTTTTTATTTGTTTCGTTCTTTCGCTCTCATCTTGCGCGGTTAATTCTCTTATACAAAGCGTCGTTCTTTACGTTAATTATACTGCGTGTTTGCAGTTATAATGTATATAATGTTACGGCATGCGGGAGGTGCCCCTTTGGGGCATTGGTTTCTGCGCGTATGTAGAGGAATTACGACATTTGTTTGAGTGAGGCCCGTGGTGTAATGGTTATCATATCTGACCGGCAATCGGAAGATCCTAGGTTCGATTCCCGCGTGATTACCTCATTTTTTCATTTGTTTCGTTCTTTCGCTCTCATCTTACGCGGATAATTCTCCTATACAAAGGTCGTTCTTTACGTTATATATATATATATATATATATATACATTTAACTGCAAACACGCAGTATAATTAACGTAAAGAACGACGCTTGTATGGGAGATATTCCGCGCAAGACGAGAGAGAGAGAACGAAACAAATGAAAAAATGAGGTAACCACCCGGGAATCGAACCCGGGATCTTCCGATTGCCGGTCAGATGCGATAACCATTACACCATGGGCCTCACTCTTCCAAATGCCGTAATTCTTCTACATACTCGCAGAAACCAATGCCCCAAGGGGGCACCTCCCGCATATATATATATATATATATATATATATATATATATAAATAATTTAATTTTTATATATATCTCCTAATACTTATGATTAACCCAACTAAAACGCTTTAAACTATGAATCTTTGTTATCCTTTAATCACTCCGAACTTATCGACTGTTAACCAAATATTTTTATTTATTGTTGGAATTCTGTCCTTGTACGAGTATATCTATATATGTTTGCTTTGTTTTGTTTTTTACCGCGGTAGCGCCTTCCTCAAAAGGGGAAGCCATGTTATAATCATACAAATTGGCCACCCTTAGGCAAATTCCTTTTTGCTACAAATTGATGCTTGTTCCCATAAGTTCGTTCTTGTTTTTGCAAAAACGAAGTATCTCCCTCAGACACCCTTCTGATTCAGTCTACTGTTGCTATGTACTCGCATCTATTATCCCAATAACTGCCCCATTAACATCATGTTCAAGTTCAAATATTTTTATTTATACTTTCGCTAAATCATTATTGAATTCGATACTACCTTTTGCTTATTTATAATATTTTACATTATGCATTGATACACATTCCTGCATAAACGTAACGTAGTATCATTTCTCTCCAGATTATAATCCTAAAAGGACTTCATCCTTCAGTTACATGACCTTAGATGTTGCGAAGGAGATTAAACAACCCAACCATTATTATTCATCGTTGCATTACATAGATATTCTGTCGGGAATTTTTACCTCCCAATATAATAATAATAATAATAATAATAATAATAATAATAATACTACTAACCAACCAACCCTCCTTGACCTTTTAACGATCTAATTAACAATAATCAGTGAGTTTGAATTTGTTTATCTAAAGTCTGAATTTGTTCAAGCCCGTATTGTGTCTGTTATTCAAATTAAATTATAATTCATTCATGAAGTACTATAATAATATTTGAATTTGTTTTGATCTTACTAAAATTCATCATTTGTTCTTTAGGCACTTATTTCTTTACCTCATCCACCCCCGCAATTTCTTTTTTCCCGGTTAGGTCAACTGTACGCCCTTGACAATTGTTTAGGTTAAGTCATAATATTTTCGTTCAAATATTACACTTATTCCTTTTCATTTTAACGAAAATATCATGACTTAACCTAACCAATTGTCAAGGACGTACAGTTGACCAAATCGGGAAAAAAGAAACGGGGGGGGGGGGGGGAGGAATAAGTGCCTTTTTTTAATTTTGAATATTGATGCATTATCAATTCTATAAAAATTTATTTTCATTCATCATTAACAATCCTATTAATTAATCCTATTAATTATATTATATACTATTTAACTTACTATTTACTTACTATAGATTGAGTTATCGTAAGTAAAATTTTACTTTCAGAGACTATAAAAATAAATTTATTTCAAGAATTCCTTCAATTTTTGTTTAAATTAATTCTAAAGGGTAATCCAGAGAAATGGGACCCAAAAGAAACCCCTGTAACTCTTAAAGTATAAGTCCTTTTATAAAATCATACGCATCATTCGAAAGAGGATAGTTACAAGTTTGTACAGGATTGTATAGGTTTTGATAATACAAGACAAGATAAGATACAAAACAAAATAAAAGTGTTAGTTAAAACTAACCCTTCAAGATGACTGCATGGACTGTGGAACAGCTGCGTTTCATAACTGAGCAATATTATGAGCATGGAAGAAGTGTAGTTTCATCTCAAAGATCTTTCAAGACAAATTTTCAGATGTCAAAATCACCTTCTAAGAAAGTAATCCGTCGGTGTGTCAGAAAGTTTTCCCTAACTGGCAGCATTGGAAAAAGAAAACCAACTGGAAGAGTGCGCACAGCAAGGATAGACGAGATCATTAACAGAACTCATGAAATTGTACAGGATAATCCTAACATAAGCATCAGACGCGCTTCTCAGCTGTTAGGAGTTGGATATGGAACAACAACACACCGTATATTCAAGCAAAATTTAATGCTCTTTCCATATAAAATTCAAACAGTGCAACAACTAAACGATGGAGATTTCGCACGAAGACGACAATTCTGTCAATGGATCCAACAGAAGGTAAATGACACCACCAATTTTCTAGCAACTTTGATTATGTCAGACGAAGCCCATTTTCACTTGAATGGAACTGTAAACAAACAAAATTGTCGTTTCTGGACAACAGAAAATCCATTGAATATTACCGAAGTCCCGTTGCATAGTCAGCGTGTAACTGTTTGGTGTGGTCTTACTGCATCTCAGATCATAGGGCCGTACTTTTTCGAGGATTCCACCGGAAACACGGTCACTGTAAATGGTGATCGCTATGAAAAAATGTTGACCGATTTCCTTATTCCTAAATTAAGAGATCTTTGTCTAGAAAACCACTGGTTCCAACAAGACGGAGCTACCTGCCATACCACGAGGAACTGCATGGCAGTTTTGCGTCAAACGTTTCCAGGCGAGTTAATCTCAAGATTTGGAGACGTTGAATGGCCCGCAAGGTCTCCGGATTTTTCTCCCTTAGATTATTATCTCTGGGGATATTTAAAGAGTAGGGTCTACAGAAATAACCCAACGACCTTGCAAGAATTGAAGACCGCCATCACAAATGAGATACTCTTGCAAAAGTGATGCAGAACTTACAAGCGAGAACACTGGAATGCTTGGCAACTAATGGAGCACATTTGAAAGGAGTCATTTTTAAAAATAAATATTTCATAATAAACTTGTAACTACTCTTTCGAATGATATATAGTTTTTATGAAAGGAATTAAATATTAAGAATATTTGGCTTTTTTTATGGGTCCTATTTATCTGGATCACCCAGTATATACAGCGTCTCCGGGCTTAAATGGCAATAAAATAAAACATTATAAATATATTTTATTACCATTTAAGTCTGGACACCCTGTATATTCAATATTCGTTGATAATTTATTTGTTAATGTATCATTTAATATTCAAGTTCTCAACGATCACATTTCATCAAAGTTCAATTAATTTTATCTTATTTCGATTGAACTTAACTTAAAATTGGTTAAAAGAGTTTTTAAGTTAAATATTAATTTCAGTAAACAACTTTTAAAGTCTACAAATCTTTTATTTATTATATTTTTCATAATTAATTCTGTCATTTATTTATTTGTTTAGAATTATTTCTTTGCAGCTACTTTGGGGAATTATAAGTTGCCTTTGAACCGGATGGCAATAAGCTTTTGAAGACTCACTTAATGAATTTAAAATTTAATCCTTTCATTAAATGTAAAAATTAAAACTATTGTAATTGTAATAAAATTTAACTCTATAATAATTAGTCCAATTAAAAATGAGCAAAATTCATAAAAACAAATTCTATTTACACTGCGTTCGCAAGTATTAAGCAGATTACATTTTCTCCAAAGTTTTCAAAAGTTTTTCCCCGATTTCAATGAAATTTGTAGCAAATAATCACTATATATAGCAGCATTGATGGTATTCATTTCGATAAAATATTTTAATAATTAAAATAATTATCTCATTTTATTGAAAAATATGTAAAATATTGTGTTCCGAATTATTAAGCAAGTATTCTATTTACGGATCTAAATGGTGAAAATGGGTAAGAAGAAGGATTTAACACTAACTGAGAAAATAAAAATAGTCAAGTTACTCGCTGAAAATATAAAATCTATTGAAATTGCGAAGTTGGCAGAGCTTATCGAACTGTAAACAAGTTTGTAGCGGAGGGTACCAAACTGAGGCAGCGAAGTGATAAAGGAGCTATAAGAAAGTGAAAAGGCGGCAGATATCTGTAATGAAGCGCAAATTGCAAAGCATCCATTGTCCTCAAGTAAAGAGGTTTTTGAGCAGGCTGACATACATAATGTACCAAGAACATCTCGATGTGGAATCCTCCAAACAATTGGCAAGACGTGTAAACCTACGATTCAGTCACCATTAACACCCAGGTACAAGAAACAGCGTGTTGAATGGGCGCGTCAGTACGTGAAAACAGATTTTAATATTGTATTGTTCACCGATGAATGAAGAGCAACCCTTGAGGGATCTGATTTTATATTTTCAGCGAATAACTTGACTATTTTTCTTTTCTCAGTTAATGTTAAATCCTTTTTACCCATTTTCACCATTTATATCTGTAAATAGAATACTTGCTTAATAATTCGGAACACAATATTTTACATATTTTTCAATAAAATGAGATAATTATTTTAATTATCAAAATATTTTATCGAAATGAATACCATCAATGCTGCTATATATAGTGATTATTTGCTACAAATTTCATTGAAATCGGGGAAAAACTTTTGAAAACATTGGAGAAAATGTAATCTGCTTAATAAGTGCGAACGCAGTGTAAAGCAGTTACGAATTTGTAAACTCGTTAAATAATTTATTTAAAATTGTAAGTTCCAGGATCAAACAGACAAAAAAGAGAATATATTTTCCTATTGCGAGATGAAGACACGAATTCTCGAGGTTGGAAGGGGAAAGAGCGCACAAGAAGAACGGAAGATAGTCGGTAACAGCCAAGCAGAGGGAGCAATGCACCAGAGAGAGTTGACAGCGAGTCAGACGAGAATATCTTATTTGCGCTGCCTTGTTATTTTTTTTAGTTTAATATCTCCACCCAGCCCGTAGGAAATGGGACCTACTTTTAAGATGACCTTAGGCCAGTAAAGTTAATTTTCCCTCACTGAGGTTGCAAAAGGATTTCTTTTCGACCCAAGGTCAATTCTACGCCTATTCTTGTCCCGTTTTAGGCCCTCCTCCCGTTTCCTTAGTCATATTTCATTTCCGATCATGGTCTATCTCCCTTTATTAATTACTGTATATACTATATCACGTAAGTGTAATTTAATTTATCATATGAATGAACATAAGATTAACCCTTTCATGCCGTATGGGCGCAAATGAGACCATCAAATTTTAGGAGATTTTAGTCATTCTGGAGATACAACACAAGTTTTTTTTTTGGCATGAAAAGTAAACGAAAATCAGGCATGAAAGGGTTAAAATAGAACTTCGTGGCATTTCATAATAGCAATGGCAGTCGTTTTTGTAGTTTTAAAATTCGTGATAGAGATGCGTTCATTAATATATTGTAAAGGTAAAAATAGTAAGTTCGGTGGAGTGAGTAAAAGTGAGTCGAAAAACATCTCAAATTACTCTTTCAGTGGTATAAATTTCAACCTTATTCAACCATTTTTTTACTTTTCACTAATTATATAATTAAATAATTTTATAATTTATGTACAATCTCTTATTTAATTCTATTTCCCTTAAAATTCATATCTTCCCCAGAAATTCTAAAATTATCATAATAACCAACGGAATGATGCCTTTCCGATTTTATATATACAGTATATATATATATATATATATATATATATATATATATATATATATATATATACACTGTGGTATTTCGTAATTAAGTTTGAATAACGAACTTTTCTTTTAAGTACAGATTTTAAGGAATGTTCGTTGGATCAGTTTTAATTAAATAATTTTTTCTTTAATTTTTGTCTCATCTCTTCAGCATATATATATATATATATATATATATATATATATATATATATTATATATATATATTAGTGGTGGACCGGATGTCAGTTTTTCAACATCTGCGGATGCGGATTTTTTATTTCAATATCCGCGGATGCGGATGCGGATATTTAGTTAATCTATCAATATAATATAGAATTATGAATATATGACATAATTTTTCAAATTTCGTGATATTACTATTATGGCAGGCAATGCATAAGAATTAAAATTAATATTAATGTTTTCATTATGATAAAAATAATAACTTTCTCAAGAGTTTCAGCCACAGAAAATTCAATGAAACAAGTTTTATTCAATTTTCTTTGTTACCAGGTATTTATATTTTGAGTTTTATATATTTGTTTGTTCATTAATAATTAATTAATAATTTACATGAAATGTGCATGACTGGGCCTTATAAGCTACTTTATAAGCTAATTTAATTGTAAACTGCATAATTTATTAGAGGTAATATCCGCATAACATCCGCAGTCAGAAGTGCGGATGCGGATGTTAAAATGACGCGGATATCTGGTCCACCACTAATATATATATATATATATATATAGGGTGAACCAAATGTAGGTGGACAGTAAATGATAACGTTTATTTTGAGAATACATATTTAATTTTTTTGTATACTATAATACAAAATAAAATTTAAATAAATTTAGTTATAATATTTAATATAATATAACACAAACACCATAGTTATAATGAACACCATAGTTATAATATAATATAACACAAACCGTATTCAACCTACTGTCCACCTACTTTTGGTTCACCGTGTATATATATATATATATATACAGGGCGTCCCAAAAAAATGTATACACACTTTAAATAATTATAAAGGCAGTGTTTATTAAAATACATTTCATTTTCAAAATGTAATAGAATCTACAGACATTATTTAATTGTTTTGTCGAAATGAATACCATCAATGCTGCTATATATAGTGATTATTTGCTACAAATTTCATTGAAATCGGGGAAAAACTTTTGAAAACATTGGAGAAAATGTAATCTGCTTAATAAGTGCGAACGCAGTGTAAAGCAGTTACGAATTTGTAAACTCGTTAAATAATTTATTTAAAATTGTAAGTTCCAGGATCAAACAGACAAAAAAGAGAATATATTTTCCTATTGCGAGATGAAGACACGAATTCTCGAGGTTGGAAGGGGAAAGAGCGCACAAGAAGAACGGAAGATAGTCGGTAACAGCCAAGCAGAGGGAGCAATGCACCAGAGAGAGTTGACAGCGAGTCAGACGAGAATATCTTATTTGCGCTGCCTTGTTATTTTTTTTAGTTTAATATCTCCACCCAGCCCGTAGGAAATGGGACCTACTTTTAAGATGACCTTAGGCCAGTAAAGTTAATTTTCCCTCACTGAGGTTGCAAAAGGATTTCTTTTCGACCCAAGGTCAATTCTACGCCTATTCTTGTCCCGTTTTAGGCCCTCCTCCCGTTTCCTTAGTCATATTTCATTTCCGATCATGGTCTATCTCCCTTTATTAATTACTGTATATACTATATCACGTAAGTGTAATTTAATTTATCATATGAATGAACATAAGATTAACCCTTTCATGCCGTATGGGCGCAAATGAGACCATCAAATTTTAGGCCTATTCTTGTCCCGTTTTAGGCCCTCCTCCCGTTTCCTTAGTCATATTTCATTTCCGATCATGGTCTATCTCCATTTATTAATTACTGTATATACTATATCACGTAAGTGTAATTTAATTTATCATATGAATGAACATAAGATTAACCCTTTCATGCCGTATGGGCGCAAATGAGACCATCAAATTTTAGGAGATTTTAGTCATTCTGGAGATACAACACAAGTTTTTTTTTTGGCATGAAAAGTAAACGAAAATCAGGCATGAAAGGGTTAAAATAGAACTTCGTGGCATTTCATAATAGCAATGGCAGTCGTTTTTGTAGTTTTAAAATTCGTGATAGAGATGCGTTCATTAATATATTGTAAAGGTAAAAATAGTAAGTTCGGTGGAGTGAGTAAAAGTGAGTCGAAAAACATCTCAAATTACTCTTTCAGTGGTATAAATTTCAACCTTATTCAACCATTTTTTTACTTTTCACTAATTATATAATTAAAAAATTTTATAATTTATGTACAATCTCTTATTTAATTCTATTTCCCTTAAAATTCATATCTTCCCCAGAAATTCTAAAATTATCATAATAACCAACGGAATGATGCCTTTCCGATTTTATTATATATATATATATATATATATATATATATATATATATATATATATATACACTGTGGTATTTCGTAATTAAGTTTGAATAACGAACTTTTCTTTTAAGTACAGATTTTAAGGAATGTTCGTTGGATCAGTTTTAATTAAATAATTTTTTCTTTAATTTTTGTCTCATCTCTTCAGCATATATATATATATATATATATATATAATATATATTAGTGGTGGACCGGATGTCAGTTTTTCAACATCTGCGGATGCGGATTTTTTATTTCAATATCCGCGGATGCGGATGCGGATATTTAGTTAATCTATCAATATAATATAGAATTATGAATATATGACATAATTTTTCAAATTTCGTGATATTACTATTATGGCAGGCAATGCATAAGAATTAAAATTAATATTAATGTTTTCATTATGATAAAAATAATAACTTTCTCAAGAGTTTCAGCCACAGAAAATTCAATGAAACAAGTTTTATTCAATTTTCTTTGTTACCAGGTATTTATATTTTGAGTTTTATATATTTGTTTGTTCATTAATAATTAATTAATAATTTACATGAAATGTGCATGACTGGGCCTTATAAGCTACTTTATAAGCTAATTTAATTGTAAACTGCATAATTTATTAGAGGTAATATCCGCATAACATCCGCAGTCAGAAGTGCGGATGCGGATGTTAAAAATGACGCGGATATCTGGTCCACCACTAATATATATATATATATATATATATATACAGGGCGTCCCAAAAAAATGTATACACACTTTAAATAATTATAAAGGCAGTGTTTATTAAAATACATTTCATTTTCAAAATGTAATAGAATCTACAGACATTATTTAATTGTTTTGTCAACGCCTGTTTTCAAACTGACGTCCGTTCTGGTCCAGGCACTGCTGATAACGCGAAGCAATGGAATCGCAAACATCACGAAACATTTCGTTTGGTATTTGTGTGTATTCTCGTTCAATGGCTGCTCTCAATTCATCGACTGTTGCAGGTTTTATAGCGTAGACTTTGTCTTTTAAGTATCCCCATAAAAAAAAGTCTAGTGGTGTGAGGTCTGGTGAACGCGGAGGGTATTCTACGAAACCCCTTCGTCCAATCCACATCCACATCGTGCCAAGTACCACTCGCAATACTCCACTCTTCGGTCCGGATCATCTTCATTAATAGCATGGACTAATCTTGGAATGTAACTTTTCCATTGACAGCGCTTCAAAATGCGTTGGACAGACGATTCTGAAATTCCTACCTCACGACTCGCTTGCCGCACAGATTTTCTTGGACTTTGGTGATACGTTTCCAGTACTCTTTCTTGCTTTGTGGGGCTTGTCGATGTCCGTGGTCTTCCGGAACGCTTCTTGTGGACATTCTGAACAGTTCCATCGGCTTCAAACTTATCTCTAATTCGAGTGATGGTAAGTCGCGTTGGTGGATCTGTTTGAAACTCCCTCCTAAACTGTCTTTGCACTTCAACTGCGTTTTCACACTTCCAGTAGCATTTTAGAATGAATTTCCTTTGTTCAAAGCTTAGTCTGACTGCCATTATTAATTCTAATGGGTTTAACTTGGAAAGAAAGAAACATCAATTGAGCTATCAGCTGTTAAAGTGTGTATACATTTTTTTGGGACGCCCTGTATATACACCTCGTTTAAGTTTCGTGTGTTGTTCTCTCATCACACGAAGGTCAAGCTCGTGACCCCGCCTTTAGGCCTGGCTTGGTGGAGGAGCGAATTGCTCTCTTGCGCTCTCCACTGCACATAGCCATGTACACCAGGCTCATCTGGTACTGTCCTCAGCCAGCCATCTAGTCTTCTCTTGAAGACTTCAACTTTGACCCCTGTAACGTTTCTGAGGTCCTTTGGAAGATGGTTAAAATGTCTTGGCCCCCTGACAACCAAGCTATTTTCCTTCAGTGTTGAGGAGGTCCTTTGTCGGGCCTTTAATTTGGGAACACTACACATTCTGCCTTTCCTATTTTCCAGTGTTGTTTGGATGGTAATTGGGTCTAGTTTGAGGTTTGGTACCAGTTTTTCGATCATTTTCCATATGTAGATTATGGTGTACCTCTCTCTTCTTTCCATGGAGTACAGATTTAGTTTACGTAGTCTTTCCCAGTTGTTGAGTTCTTTGGCAACCATCGATGTTGGCTGTGAAATGTCTGCGTTTTTTCCAATTTATTAATTTCTTCCTTTTTATATGGGGACGTGAAAACTGAGCAGTATTCAAGTTTTGGTATGATCAGTGTTCTCAGCAGGAGGATCATTACTGTCGTGTCCCTCCTTTTGAACGTTCTTAGTACCTGTCCCGCGACTCTTTTTGCTTTGTTCATTGTTATCTGATTTTGTGCCTGGAATTTCGCATCATCGGTTATTATTACCCTCAAGTCGACTGCTTTCGTGCTTCTACCATATCTCAAGAGCTGAAATTTCTCGGTGTTAAATGTCATATTGTTGTCTTCTGACCATTTGTATATTTTGTTCGTGTCTCTGCAAAGCTCCCACCTCTTTTGCATCGCTGATATTTCTACTGATCTTTGTATTGTCCGCAAAGGATGTTACTATACTATCGCTGTTTCCTTCACTGTCTATGTCTGTTAGCATGCTAATGAACAGGAGTGGGGCCAGTACTGTACCTTGTGGTACTGAGCTGCGTACTTCTGATTCTGATGATGATACACCTTCAATTTTGACGACCTGTAGACGTTCTCTGAGGAAGTTGTACAGTAGATCCATTTTCCCACTTTGCCTGTTATTCCCGTATGTTTCATTTTATGTGCTATTAGACCATGATCGCATTTGTCAAAAGCTTTAGCGAAATCCGTGTATATGACATCATAGTTTTCATTGCCTTCAAGTGCATCTAGGATTGTTATAGTGTTCTATAAGTTGTGATAGGCATGAGCTTCCTGATCGGGATCCGTGTTGATTTTCGTTGACAGTATCTCCAACAAGTCATAGATTTTCTCTCTGACTATTCTTTCAAATATTTTGGTGAGGTGGGACGTCAATGACACTGGTCTATAATTCTTTGTTTGAGATCTATCCCCTCCTTTATATATGGGGACAATGTTAGCTCTTTTCAAGATGCTAGGTATTTCCCCAGTGTCTAGGGATCTTCTCCATATCCAGTATAAGGGTGTAGCTATTTCATTTTTGCAGTTTTTAATCAATAGTGCGTTCCATTTGTCCGAACCTCCAGCTGAATGTGATTTCATTTGTCCTATAGCTGTTGCTACATCATCTTGGGTAAAATCAAAGTCTGGTATACATTTTCCTTGCAATTTCTCTTCGAAGAATGCATCTAAGTCAGGTATCGCTTTGTCACTTTTTGGGATACTGAAGACCAATTCATACTGGGTTCTCACTGTTTCAGATACTTCTTTTAGATCGTCCGTTAATTCATTATTTCTTTTCCTTAAGGGCCCGATAGTGGCGCGTGTTTTTGTTTCCCTTTTCGCATAGCTATAGAAGTATTTTGGATTTTCCTTTATTGCTTCTACCGCTTTTTCCTTTTTCCTCTCTGTATGGCCCTTAATCAGGGTTTGTATTTCCCTATCGATACCCTCCAGTTTTTCTTGTATTAATTTCCCGGCATTGTTGTCTCCGCAATTAGCTAATTTCGCCGCTACTCTTTCTTTTGCGGAATATTCTTCTCCGTTGCCTCTCTGTCAGTTCCTCTTTCCTTTTGGCTGTGCTTTCGGAGCATATTTTTCTCAGCGTCTTTTCTTCCAAGGTTGTTAGCATTTCCTCAGTTGTTTTATTCTCTGAAACTGTTCTCCACTCTATTTGGGCTATGTGTGATCTGATTTCTTCGCAATTTATGGTCTTGGAGTTTAAGTTAAAAGACCCAAATTTGCTTCTTCCTTCCGTATGTGTATTGTCTTTTAATGTTATCGCCATATTTGTTGATAATTCGATTATGTTGTGGTCTGGGATAATAGTTGGGGTTATTTTTATATCAACAATCAAGCAATCAGCAATTTTTTCTGATACTTTCTGTTATCTCCTGTGTCAGCATCAACTCGTTTGTGAGAGTGATCAGCATTTTTGCTCGCTCCTGGTCCTCTCTTGCTGTATAAATATATTTCTACCCACCTTTTTGTATTTTATAAATGGGAAATTAAAATCGCCGCAGAGTATTATATTAGGGGATGGAGAGTTTACAGACCTTATTAGGGTTCTGATATCATCAGTGGTATCCGAAAATTTTTCAGTTGGAGAATTTGGAGGTCTATAGATGACTCAGTACCACGTTTAGTTTCTCTATTTTCACTGCAAGGGTTTTCACGAAGCTGTTCGATTTACTTATTACCGTCTCTGTCATATGACTCTCATGTATATAAATAGCACAGCCACCTTTACGTCTCATTGTTGTACTCACTCTTAGTAAGTTGAATCCATCGGTATGCAATTCTTTCTCATCGATACAGTGTTCGCAGTTATCGTAGTTTCCTTGGTAATCTTTAAGATGTGTTTCTGTGAGGCATGCGATGTCCGCCCTTGTTTCGTCCATAAATTCTTTCACGTACGAAACTTTGTTTAGTGAGTTGTTCGGTTTTATTCCTTGAATATTTGCTAGGACAATGTTTGTTCTTTGTTTTGCATTGCCCCTTGTGCATTTTAAGTTCGTTGTCCTTTGGTTTCGCGTGTTTTGTAGCCTTGTGGTCCTCCGTCTAGATGGATCCGTTCCCACCTACCTGTTCTAGTAGCTTCTTGCCACGAAGCGGTCCGGTTCGAGCGTTCCCAGCTGTGTCAGCTGCATATGCTGTATAAGACTTAGCAGCCCTATTGTGTCCGAGATGTTGAAAAAAATTTTGTTTGCTATTTGTGTACATAATTTTTTTTCTCACATTCCTCCTGTTGTCATTTAAAACTTGTCCTTTGTCCTTTGAACTTGTAGGGAGATGATGGTAGTAGCATTTTCTCCCGTACTGGCAGGTTCCATATGTCGCGTAGGTCTTGCAAATGTCCGGCTGGTAGAATTTGCAGTGACCATTATTGTAGAAGTAGTTGCACAAGGGAGGGTGTTCGTATATACATTGGCTTCTCTTATATCTGCAAATTCCTTTCACATAATATTTACATATAATTTCTTCCCCCATTCTTACTTGTAATTAATTAAGTGAGGTACTTGATTTGACTTTAGAAATGAGGGAGGGAAAGTTTTTTCGTTATTCCGGGGAGTGGGGGATGGGGGATGTGGCACGCTGTAAATTTTCACTGATTGGTGCCCGGGAGTGTACCGCGGGTAATAACTGAAGGATATTGCCTTTCGATAAGCAATTAAATTTCCTCGGAGAGAAAATAATCGGGGAAAAAACGCTGTAAAGATTAAGTTGCTTTGATTTTATTTGCTTTATTTCCAACATACGCCGCTATTTCACCACTTAAAGACAAATACGACCATGTACACTGAATATTCACTCCAAAATTGGTACTACTTAAAAAGGATTAACTGCAGGATTTTTATTGTAATATCAATTTTATTCTGACTTCAAACGAACACGTGTAACCGTCACACTGGGCAGAAAAACATATATATATATATATATATATATATATATATATATATATATATATAAAGGTTTTAATGAATTGAATAACTTTTATTGATAATAAAATAAATAAATTGGTTTTACAACTCACAATGATATAAATAATTGTGAAACTGGACTATTTGTTTTATTTAACTTGGCCCTTAAGCTTTAGGTTTTACTTTATATTTATATATATATATATATATATATATATATATATATATGGTGGTGGTACTGGTGTAGTCGTTAGCATCGCTGACTACTACGAATCCATCGGCCCCGGGTTCGATTCCTGATGACGGCAGGCGGAGCGCAGCTAACCCAGTTGTTCATCCTTCTACATACTAAAAATTGGTTGGTAGATAAATGGGTACCCTGGGAAGCCTAGTGGTTAAGACGCTGGGCTGCTGATCGGGAGGTGGTGAGATCGAGTCCAGGCGAGGACTTTGTAATTTCTGACCACCCGTGGTGGGTCGTGGTTCGGATTCCACTTTAATCTGTAGGTCTAAGATGGAGTAACAAGCTTGACTTTCGTGAGAGTGAACAATTCGAGCGGAAGTAAAACCAAGGTTATATATATATATATGCGCATCTCCGAATAACTGAGGTACCTACTTTTTTAATTCTACATATTATAGGAACTAATGAACCTAAACCGAACTTAACCTAACCTAACCTCACCAGGTGCCATCGAACTAAGAAGTATGTAATCAATAGGCCAAAATTAACTGAGGGCTAGAAAAGAGTCTTTTGTGAAGTCCCTATCTAATGAGGTACAAGTTAACTTATTTGAACCTAACTTAACTTAACTTTATCTTAACCTAAATGGGATCACCATAATTTTTTTTCCGACAATAAAATGTTTCTAGAATATATATATATATATATATATATATAATTTAGGGTGATGCAAAAAACGGGTCAAATTTTTTTTTTTTCAATTTTCAGGGAGACACCCTCCTATTTTATTCATATTCCTAAGAAAGCATTGTATGCGAAATTTGGGGTTGAAAAAGAGAAAATTAGAGGTTGCTACCAAGCTTTAAAAATAAATGTATATCAGTTTGTGCTCAAAAATATTGTTTTGTTGATATTTTCGCCGGAGCCGGTTTGATATGTACCTAGTTAACCTAGTTTGAAAAAAAACGATGACATTCTAGACTATAGTACGTAGTGAGCTCATAAAATAGTAAATAATAGGCACGCTGATTTCCGCACCACCCTCTGAGGTACAGCGTATAGCGCGTTAACTTTTTTTTATGTGGAAGTTTCCCCAGTAGGCATATCATAACCACTTATGTATGTTTATTTTCGTTTTTTGTGAAGCAAGAGTAATGTTTTCTTGTTTTTGTTTGAGAGTGACGACCTGTAACTTTTAACAATTTGAAGAAGGTATTGTTTATGCTCTTCATCATTGGTTATCAGTTTGTTGTATTCCTCCATCAGTCGTACACCTCTTTCCGCAATGTCGTTTACCACTTTGAGTCCATATGCGATATCTCTTGCATTCGCATAACTTTCATCATCATTCCATTCTTCAGCATCTTTTTCAAGAAAAGTGCAAGGCACCTCTAGGATTTCAAAGAATCTTTTTGTGTTCGCAGTAACGAAATCCTGCAGTTGTTTCTGCCCAGCTGATTCAGGATTTATTGATGCTCGTTTGCTCGGTTTTGAGTCAACTGGTTTCTGCAGAGCATGCTTCATTTTGTTTTTTGTCTCATGCGAAACAGCTGAATCAAAAAATGCAAGCGCCACAAGCTCCTCAGAGAGGTACCACAAATGTCTCAAAAACTTATTGAGTGCAGCACTTGCAATTTTGTCATCCTTTTGCTTGTAGAGCTGCAGACTTTGCACAAAATGCAAATCTGAACGGGGGGCGCATGAGGGTATGGGTGCCAGGTACCACGATCTGATGTATATCGCAGCTGAAAAGCAGCAAACATCTCTCAGTCCTTTTTCCTCTCTCTCAGTTAGTTTAAACTGAGATTTAAACATCCAAATTTTAATGCAGTAAATTAGCTTGCCCATCCATCGTGCTCTGTGATAAGCTCCGGGTGCTTTAAAGCTGATTCCTGACTTGGGGGCACTACCGATGAAAATGAGCGTTAGCTCGAGCAATTCCTTGTAGTCATCACGAGGCTGCTGTTCATCAAGCTGAGCTTGAGCAAATTGAATGAGTTCTTCAGCATCTGAGATTTTCTCTGCAATGTTAGGGTCATCTGTTGCTGTTTGGTAATTGTTCTTGTCAATTTCCACCCACTTTGCTTTGAATCTCTTAAACAGTTGTATGTCAGGGCCACTAGAAGATGGCAAGGAGACAGAAACTGCAGCTTCTAACACTATTTCGAAAATATGATGTCGGCAAGCCAGCCACAGCATATCTTTATCCAATCTTTGCTCTAGTAACATACAAGCACCACTCTTAGAACCTGTGTTGGAGGCAGTGGTGTCAAAACACATGCCCTTCACTTGGTCAGATATATTCCACTCCAATACTAACTGATGGACAGCATCTGCAATGTTTTGACCAGTTCCTCTGGCAAGTTTGGGAATACCAAGAAGCTGATCAACTCCTTGGCCGGAAATTAGAACTGGCAGTCGATCAACATTTTCATGACCAGTAATATCTTCCATTAGTTTGCCGTCCCAATGTATTTGGAGAGGGCAATTTGTTTCGAAATCCTGCTTCAAATTTTCTGCCATTGTCTTGCGGTTCCTTTGTCTTGCTCTCCGTATCGATGAATAGCTAACACTGTATTCTTCAGGGTTTTGCCCAAGAGCATTGATTGTTGGGATCAAGATTTCCGAAGCAGCTCTATCACTTACTTTTGCAGCATCAAGAGATACAAGCATTGAAGAATCCATAAGCTTTGCACTCTTAGACTTTGATCTACTTTGTCTCGAAGTTGATGGCTGCTGAGGGTCAGCAACAAATTCTTCTTCTGATTTTGAACTATCTTCATTCAAACTTGAAGGACTTGAACTTGAGAGCACTGCTGCTTCGAAAACGGCTGTTTCCCTCTTTCTTTTCTTTTCAAGCAATGTTTCCTTTTCTCTAGCAATCTCTTCCATTTGTGAAAAAACTTTATCCACTCCAGACATTTTGCCTTTTCTTCCTTTTTGTCGTTGCAGCATCAAAAACTCACGATCTTCATCTATCTTTATCATGTCAAGAGCACTTGCATGTGCAATGTCAAACAGATCTTGCAAGTCATTTTGCCAGCTCTCTTGTTTTTGAAGTAGTGCAGGTGATTGCTTCTTCTTATTATTTCTGTTCTTCTTTAGTTTCTCCCACTCGTTGAAAAGTTTCTTTACTCTCTCCACGACATGACATTTCAACACTGTTGGGATGCGTGCCTTTTCCCACACATCCATAACATCTCTAGCAGTCAACAAAGCCGCTGTTTTCACCTGTTGCTTTTTATTGATCTTGTAGTTCATAAACAATGCTAATGTTTCCCTTTTAGATGGAAGCTGGGTTTCTTTGAAGGACTCTATAGGATGTCCTATGAGCCAAACAACTGTTTTGTGACGCGTATGCCGCTCCATGAGTGCAACTCAGCAACTGCTATACAACCACTCTCAGCGAAGGCAGCAAAGATACTGAGTCAGTGACGCCGCACTTACACTGACGCGGCCGCCACAGTGACGTCACAGCAAAGAAATGATTCTAGAATGTTCGGCCACGGCGTCTATAGCAATGAAAGGGATGAGAAGGTTTACGGAAAGAGGTTCAGAGTCTGTTATGACTGCTATATGTTGCTGACTACCATTTTTGATGAAATCTGCAAAATAAATAAGTGTACAATAAATACAAACTGAAAAATAACAATATACAAAATGTTCAATGGATGGTAGCAACCTCTAAAATGTCTTCAATTGTACTGAAATTTTGCATGTTCAGTTTTTACACTAAATTAAATACAATTAGAGGGTGTCTTCAAGTTTTTGAAATGATAAGTTATTTTGCATCACCCTAAATTATTATTATATATATATATATATATATATATATATATATATATATATATATATATATATATATATATATATATATATATATATATATATATACATACAGGGTGTCCCAAAAAAACTATACTCTTTATAGCATCATATATTTTATAATTTAAAAAAAACCCAAACAATATATTGTTATAGCAATTGCCAATGAAAGGTAAATTAGTAATCTAAGTGATCAAAATGTTATAGTTAGTTGTTTGCATATAAAATTTAATTAACTACGCCAAGTGCTCAAAATGTTCTCTGGCGGCATGAATGCACTTTTGAATGCGTCGACTAACTGATTCGCAGACATGGACTAATGTGGATGCTGTGATGGTCCCGCACTTTTCCCTAATTGCATCCTTAAGGTGTTCGAGTGTTGCGGGTCTTGTACCATAAACTGCATCCTTCAGGTAGCCCACAAGTAAAAATCAAGTGGAGTCAAGTCCGGTGAACGTGGAGGATACTCAACGCTTCCTCTTCGTCCTATCCAACGGTTAGGCAACGTTTCATCGAGGTATCTTCTGACATCACAATGATAATGAGGGGGGGCTCCATCTTGTTGAAAGTAAAAGTCGTCGTTTCCAAACAACTTCCGAACTGCAGGTATAATTTCTGTCCGCAGCATGTCGAGATATGCGGCACCGGTAACTGTCCCATTAAAGAAAAATGGTCCAACCAAACCCCTGGATGATAAACCACACCATGCTGTTAATCCTGGTAAATTAACATGTTTATCCACATAAACGTGTGGATTATCAAGTGACCAGTACCTGCAGTTGTGTCGATTTACTGTGCCATTCAGCTTGAAGGTAGCTTCATCAGACCACACGATTTTGTTGTATTGACAGTGCATTCATGCCGCCGGAGAACATTTTGAGCACTTGGCGTAGTTAATTAAATTTTATATGTAAACAACTCGCTATAACATTTTGATCACTTAGATTACTAATTTACCTTTCATTGGCAATTGCTATAACAATATATTGTTTGGGTTTTTTTAAATTATAAAATATATGATGCTATAAAGAGTATATAGTTTTTTTTGGGACACCATATATATATATAAATAATAATAATAAAAATATATTTAAGTAATGAATTATTTAAAAACTTACACATCCAGTCACGTGGTAAGCCAGGTGATACCAACGCCTCCATTGACACACCTCGCAAACCGCCTCAATGCCTCCCTTCTTCTTCTTGAGTTCTTGTACTTCATTTATATCAATCCCACATTTATTCCATTTATTCACACTTTCACCCATTATATCCACCATTTACGCGGTATTCTGCTCGTCATACCTATACCCACTCCTTCATAAGTATATATATATATATACTGTACAATATAAAATTATTTTATATTCCGTCTCTTCTTACGCTTCTTTGATTTATTAATGTTAATATAACATTCTTAATGGATACATTAGATTATTCTTGTAACTGAATTAATGTTGGATGGACGCATTAGAGCAAAAGATATATAATAAAATTATCATTAATGTTACCTCTAATTTTATTAAATACACTAATTTTATAACCTCCATTTTGGGTTATTTTACGACCTTGAGTTCGAATAAACACATTTTTGGAAATATTTTAGGGGTAAAATTTGAAAAGGCAGGCTAATATATATATATATACTAGGGCACTCAATATATTTTGCCCTACCCTTTTTTCTTAGCTAAATAATAGGCCATGGATCTGAAATGTCTTTTGGGCCGTAAGTTTGAACTTTCTGCGCTTCACATAACCGGATTTTTCCAGTTTGAACCTCCCTTCCTTGTATAAAAACCACTTTCAAACACCATTGTATAAAACCGATGGTTAACGCAGTTTCGAAAATGGCGTCTGACAGTGATGTGCGTCGTAAACAGAGAGATGTTATCGCGTTCTTAACCGCTGAGAAGGAAACAGTTGGAAATATTCACAAACGTCTACAAAACGTTTACGGAGATGCTGTTGTTCATCGAAGCACAGTTGGACGCTGGTCTAAACGTGTGAGATTATCGGAGAGAGGGAGAGCCAGCCTCGATGATGAGCCACGCAGCGGTCGCCCGGCATCGGCTGTCACATCTCACTCTGTGCAATGTGCTAACAACATCATTCGATCAAATCGGCGCGTCACATACGAGCTATCACTGGAGTTAGGAATTAGTGAAGGAAGTGTGAATACGATAATTCAGCAACTGGGATACTCAAAAGTGTGTTCACGGTTTGTTCCTCGCCAACTGACTGAAGATCACAAAGCCCAAAATAAATTGCTTCTGAGTCGTTCGTTCGATACGAGACAGAAGGGGATGATTTCCTTTCACGAACTGTGACTGGGGATGAGACTTGGGTACACCACTTTGAACCTGAAACAAAACACCAATCCATGGAGTGGCATCACGCAGACTCCCCACACAAGAAAAAGTTCAAAATGGCTCCCTCTGCAGGAAAGGTTATGGCCACCATCTTCTGGGACATGAAAGGGGTGATTCTGGTGGACATTATGAAGAAAGGACAAACAATCAACTTAGAGGATTATATTGCTAGCCTACAGAGACTCCAGAGACGTATAAAGCGAGTTCGACCGGAGAGAAAACTGGAAGACGACCTTCTTTTGTACAATATCGCAACACCACACAACAGTTTGCAAACAAGAGAAGCCATCACAAAAATGTGCTTGACTGCGTTACCCCACCCTCCATACAGCCCGGATCTGGCACCTTCAGACTTCCATTTGTTTGGGCAAATGAAGTATGCTATTCGTGGAAGAAAGTTTCAGTGACGATGAGGTTGTTGAGGAGGTTAAGAGGTGGCTCCAGCGGAACCCAGCGGACTTTTACAGGCAAGGAATAAAGGCCCTTGTTTCGAGGTGGAGGAAAGCCGTAGAAAAGGATGGAGACTAGGTGGAAAAATAAAAACTTGTAAAAAAGGTATGTAACTACGAGGGCCACAATATATTTTGCCCCACCTTTTTTTTTTCTTTCCAAGTTTCCTTGTAAGTTCCAGAAATTTTGTACACAAGTAGTTACATACCTTTTTTACAAGTTTTTATTTTT
The DNA here is from genome assembly GCA_023014485.1 of Bathynomus jamesi. Lineage (NCBI taxonomy): Eukaryota > Metazoa > Arthropoda > Malacostraca > Isopoda > Cirolanidae > Bathynomus > Bathynomus jamesi. The sequence goes on from JAJOZX010010103.1 coordinate 59,527, forward strand.
GTACATAGTCTCCATTCCAAGACAAAAAAACACTGAGTAGGGAAGAAGTGGTGGCGAACAGAAAAAAGCAACTGAATCACACAGAGCTCATAATGAGATTAAACGACGGACCATATGTGAATACTATAAAATAGGGTCGTGCATATATGGAGCAAACTGCAGGTACAGTCACCCAAAAAAATGCTTCGATATGATGAGGAATGAAAGATGCAGATACAGACAAAACTGCCACTTTTTCCACCCTCCTATGTGCAGAGAGTCACTGACAGAGAGAAAATGCCTAAATATAGAGTGCCCGTATTTTCACATAAAGGGTACCCAAAGAAGAGGACGGGGAAGAACAGACCCTATCCGTGTTAGAAGTAACAACAGGAGTAAGGAAACAATTTTTTTGAGGAAATGAGAACTATAAAAGCACAGCTTGCCCTGGTAAAAAGAAAGGACAGGACTCCGCAGGTATATTCCCCACACTATTACATACATCACCCCTCTATCCAGCACCACCCACCGATAATACAACCACAGTGGTATCAAGTGCCGCAACCCCAATTCTCCCAAATGCAGCGGCCAAACCAATACACCAAACAGGAACCGACATCGACCTGGAAACGACCACTATATAGGAAAACTGAACATGGAAATTAGAAACCCAATAAATGTTTATACACAAATATTCAAGGCCTCTACACGGACCATGCAGGCCGCAAATTACAATACTTACAGAATTTAGCTACTGAATCCAGCATAGACATTATATGCCTAACGGAAACACACTTGCATAAATTCGAGAAAGGCTGTGAAAACTGTATCGAGAATAGTGAATTAGCATTGCTGGACTACAACATACATAGAGCAGATATAGTGGTTAGACAAGGGGGAGGGTGTTGCATCTACGTGAAAAACACATACACATGTGAAGTGAAGGTAAACAAATCAAACAGCAGAGTCAAAGATATTATATTAGAAGTAAAAGAACTGAACCTAACCATTATGAACATCTACAGACCACCAAACATCACAAAAAGTGAATTCCAATTTGCTACAAATGAAATAGAAAACATATTAAAATTACTTGAAACTCCAGCAACAAATATTCTAATTTTCGGAGATTTTAATTTCCCATTCATAACATGGAAGAAAAATGACGAAGTTATACATATATGTCGAGAAGTTTCATGGCAACATTACTAAAGAAGATAGAATCCAAGCAACAATGCTATTAGATATTATGGAACATTACGCCCTTACCCAGGAAATCTGTGAAGCCATGAGAAAAGAGAACGTTTTGGATTTAATCTTGACAAATAACGAGATAATAATAAATAAAAAAGTAACGCATACAACGTTCTCCGACTATAACCTCATCGATATACAATTGAAGTTAGCACCCAGAGATCCGAAAACGCATCCTAGAGAGGCAGATGGAATGTTTGAAGGCTTAAACATAAATTCAAAGAAAGTAAATTGGGAAAACGTAAATAAAGATTTAAAGGAGGTAAATTGGGAATTGCTACTTCACGAAAAGACTCCACAAGAAATACTATGTATAGTAGAGACTGAAACCAAACCTATAATACTGAAATATATTCCAGTGAGACAGGAAAGAAAACATAGCAAGCTCGAGAGGAAAATCAGGACACTATTCAGGCAACGAAGACAAACCGTAAAACATATCCACAGATACAGAACTGATGCAGAGAGACTCAAACTAGAGAGGAAACTTGGCGAAATAGAAATGGACCTAAAGCAAACATTCATACATAAGACAAATGAGGAGGAAAACAAGGTAGCAGAAAACATAAAAAATAATCCAAAATACTTCTACACGTTTGCGAAAAGGAAAGTGCAGTGTAAGGAGAATATTGGTGTCCGTTGATAGACGGGGAGGCCGAACACACAAATGACCCGAAAGAAATAAGCGAACTGCTTAGGGAACAATTTAACTGTGTTTAGTAACCCAAAGTCCGAGATGGAAGTGGAAAGCCCAGACGAATTTTTCGACATAGATACAAATCAACCAAAAACAAATTCCTTCACAAACCTATTAATGGCCTTCGAGTTCACGGAAGGAGATGTAATTACGGCCTTATCACAGATGCGAGACAATTCAGCGCTAGGGCCAGACACATGGAGTGCCACGTTTCTGAAGAAATGCAAAGAGAGTATTGCAAAACTGCGATACTTACTATGGAGGAAATCACTCGACACAGAACAAATTCCACTTCCATTAAAGAACGCGAATATTGCCCCCCCTATTTAAACAGAGTAATGCCCAAGAACTATCGGCCAGTGGCTCTCACCTCACACCTTATAAAGTGTTTTGAACGTATAATTAGAGGCAAAAACTACCTACTACCTACAAGAAAAAGATTTATACAACCCAAATCAACATGGCTTAAGGGCGGGAAGATCATGCCTATCACAGCTACTAGACCACCAGGAGAAAATATTAGAAACATTGTGTCGAGGACAAAACATAGATGTAATATATACGGACTTTGCTAAAGCCTTCGATAAAGGTGACCATAGAATCATAGCACACAAACTTAAGAATACAGGAATTACTGGAAAGCTAGGAAGGTGGATATTTAATTTCTTGACGCAAAGAACACAAAGAGTGGTGGTAAACGGAGTTAAATCGGAAGTCTCGGATGTCGTGAGCTTTGTCCAACAAGGGACAGTATTAGCTCCCTTGCTGTTCATAATAACGATTGCAGATATTGATGCAGATATTAAGGACAGTACTGTATCATGCTTCGCAGATGACACAAAGATATGTAAGGAAATATTGAACGAAGGTGACATACGAAAATTACAAAACGACATTGAAACATTATTCCAGTGGGCAGAAGACAATATGAAGTTCAACGAAGAAAAATTCCAACTTCTAAGATATGGTAATAACATGGAGCTACAGAAAAAAAAAGAGTACAAAACTATGCAAGCCAAACAGATAACACCAAATCCACAAGTCAGGGATCTTGGAGTGATAATATCGTGGGATGCAGAATACAGAGAGCACTATAACATCAAAATTACAACGGCTAGAAAAATAATGGGAATCATCAGGAGGAGCTTCCGCAGCAGAAAAGCAAACATCATGCTCAAATTATGGAATAGTCTAGTCCTACCAATAATTGAGTATTGCTCAGTACTCACAAACCCATACAGAAAACGAGACATTGCAAACATTGAAGCTATACAAAGGACTTTTACATCTAAGAGAGAGGAAACGGAAGGTGAAGACTACTGGTCTCGACTACAATCCCTGGAACTCTACTCTCTCGAAAGAAGGTGAGAGCGGTACACAATAATATACATATGGAAAATACTTGAGGGCTCTGTCCCTAACCTTAGAAATGAAATAGAAACAAACTGGAATGAGAGAAGGTGCAGATTTTCTACGGTCCCAGCTGCGGTGGGACAAGGGGCCATGAAAACGAGGATGGAAAATACCCTCAGAATACGAGGTCCAAAGCTTTTCAATGTCCTACCAAAAGAAGTGAGGAATCTCCAGCACACTGACCTGAATAACTTCAAGAACCAGCTAGACAGATTCCTGTACAAAGTCCCTGACCAGCCATGCGTGGGTGGCTACGAGGGCACGACGAGATCAGACAGCAATTCCCTCCTTCACCAAATCCCACAAATGAGGCGGGATGCTGTAGAGGGGTCGACCTCAAGTCGATTCTGAACCGTCGTTCAAACTCACCTAAAGTATATATATATGTGTGTGTGTGTGTGTGTGTGTGTGTGTGTGTGTGTGTGTGTGTGGAATATCCTGTCGAAACAATTATTACTTTGCATAATGCAAAATTGCCTCCACCAGAATTCCAGCCCACTATCTCTTGAATAGAAGGTAAGGACGATAGTCATTACGCTACGACAGGATAAAAGTTAGCAGCCTGTCGTAGCTTCTATTCAAGAGGTTGTGGGTTCGAATCCTTGTAGGGACAATTTTGTATGTATATACTGTATATATATTGGGTATCTTTTACTTAGTAAATTTAGAAAGGGCTATATATATATATATATATATATATATATATATATATATATATATATATATATATATATACACGAGGGTGGGCTGAAAAGTAATGCCTCCACTTGAATAATTCTGCATTGTGTAGAGGTAGCCAGATAAAACCGGTTTTGTGTTGTAACTTGATATCCCCACCCCATTCCAGATTGTGTAGAGGTAACCAGATAAAACCAGTTTTGTGTTATAGTCTAATATAGCCTACACTCATTCCACACGTTGGTTCAGTATTAATTACAATGGAAAGGAGTAAAAACGTTCACTTCAAGCAACGTTCCGTAATTGAATTTTTCACTGCGGAAAGTGTTGATCCCATAGACATTCGTCAGCGAATGCAAGCTGTGTATAGCAAACACTGTGTTGATGTGAGTACCGTTCGACGTTGGGCGAGGCAGTGTAAAGAAGGAGAAGCAGGGCAAGAAGATTTGCGAGAGAAACTGCGAAGTGGGAACCCTGTAACGGCAACCGACGAGTCTAATAGGAACTACGTTGATGAACTGATTCGTGGAAATCGTCGCATTAAACAAAATGAAATTGCTGCAATGTTCGATATCTCCAAAGAGTGAGTGGGAAACATTATTACTAATCTCGGTTACCGAAAGGTCTGCGCCAGATGGGTGCCTCGCATTCTCACTGACGAGATGAAAACTGAGAGACTACGCATTTGCCAAGAAAATCTGCACCGTTTCGAAAATGAAGATGAATTTCTGCACAGCATTGTGACAGGAGACAAGACGTGGGTCTACCATCATGACCCTGAAAATAAACGGCAATCCATGGAATATCGGCACAAAAATTCACCGCAACCAAAAAAATTTAAAGTTCAAAAATCGCCTGGAAAAGTGATGATGACTGGTTTTTAGGACATCAATGGTGTTGTTCTCGAAGACTTTACGAAAAGAGGAATAGCAATCAACTCCGCACGTTATATTAAAATCCCGAAGAAATTGAAAAAACGGATCAGGAGGGTTCGCACCCACAAAAACGCAATCATTGTTCACCATGACAACGCAGGCCTCACACCAGTGTTGAAACGCGATAAGCAATTGAGGATCTACAATTCAGTCTGGTCGCATCCACCATATAGCCCCGATTTAGCACCATGCGATTTTTACCTCTCTCCTAAACTTAAAGAACATCTCCGTGGAAATCGCTACGAGTCTGACGAAGAAGTTAAGGCCGCTGTAAAATTTTGGTTTCGTAGTCAAAGCTCCGAGTATTACCGGGATGGATTTCAAAAACTCATTTATCGTTGGCGTAAATGTCTTGAGGTAGAGGGTGATTTTATAGAAAAGTAAATGTATCGTTTTGAAGAATAAACTCTAAGGTACATATTTGCTTTTGTTTCGATAAAATCCTTCAACCCGTTTAAAATTTATTTGAGTGGAGGTATTACTTTTTACCCCACCCTCGTATATATATATATATATATATATATATATATATATAAAAGATAATTTTCGGTTTAATGTAACAATTTCGATAGTTCCTTATTGTATGTAATTCTTCCATTAATGACCATTTATTTAACTATTTATTCTGATCATAATTCAATCATTAACATATATTTTTTCTATAAATCAAACCAATTTTATTGGTATCAAAAGTCAGTTGTTAATGCAAAGGTTTTGGTTCAGAAGCCAATACATTATTTATCAATTAATCAAAATTAATATTAAAATTAATTACATAAGAAAGTATCATGTATAAATTTATACCGGGTATGGCAAAAAAAAAAATAGCCCACTATTTTAAATGTACTGTATATTTTAAACAAATAATAGAAAAAAAAATTTAAAACAACCTTTTTTCAGTATAGGATCACTTATCTTACATATGACAAAAGATGTTCAAAATACCCTCCGTCATTATCTCTACAGAGCTCAAGACGCATTCGCCAAAAATCGTTGTGATATGCTACGCCATTTGTCCATGATTGTCTAAATTGTTGAACATTTCGGATTTGATGTCCAGGGCGGTAAACCTTTTCTTTTCGTGCTTCTCACACTGAGTAGTCTAACGGATTTAAATCCGGGCTGTTGGCCGGCCAAATTGCAGGTTCTATGAAATCAGGGGCTGTTTGTCTCAGGTAATCAACTGTGGCTCTAGAGCGATGGCAAGGTGAAGGTGCACCATCTTGCTGGAAAACGAAGTTATCACCGCATATTTGTCTAAAATCTTGAAAATATGGAACAAGAACAGGATTACAGTAATATTCCGAATCCATTCGTATTCCTGATTCTACAAAAACTATCCTTGTCTTTCCGAGTTTTGAAAATGCTGCACCGACCATTACACTAGAAGAAAATCTCTATTTCTCTTAGCAACCTTTCAGGTGTTATATCACGTTTCCTTGTGAGCAGCATATACACGATCATTCTGTTTATTAATTGGTTTATTAACTGTAAATATTTTCTTATCACTAAACCATATCGTACGAACTGTGCGTGGTGAAAATCTAACGAGTATTTGTTGGCAACATAGCAAGCGATTTTGCTTATGAATGTCAGTTAAAACTTGTACCGAAACTCGTTTGTACGCCTTCAAGTTTAGGTCAAATTTTGCTATTCGCCGAACACTTCTGTCAGATATTCCTCTTTCCATGTTTATTTCATTTGGCGTTAAATGCGTCTCAGGTTCTTCTTGACTAAATATTCTTGTCCCTGCGAGATCGATATTTGCTTGTGTTCGAGCCGTTCTAGACCTCCCACTACTCTTTCTACGCTCTACAGCACCAGTTTCTTTCACTTTGTCTATGATATAATTCAAACCAGCTCTAGTCCATGGCTTACTCGAAACCCTGTAAGTAATTTTCGTGCTCTACAACCTTTTTTTTAACCAACAATTTTTTATTAATAACTTGTCTTCACGTGAATACTTCGGCATTATTTCGCAGGTTAAATCAGAAATATGGCCTAGCTCATGGTTTACCAGCTACTGAAATTTGGGACTAGCCTATTCTTGGTCTATAACCTCGATTTCGCCCTTTTTTGAGCGTTAGCACGTCTGTTTTGCTTACAAAGAAAATCTTTATAATTGTTTAAAATGTACATTTAAAATAATGGCCTAGTTTTTTTGCTATACCCGATATATTCGTATGCAATGAATTAATACGTAACGGCGGCGAATTAATACGTAACAGCGGCGAATTAATACATAACGGCGGCGACGAACTAAGAAGTCTGATGAAAATAATCTCCACAAAATTAATCTTAAATCCTTTTAAAGTGGATGAAGAGTTGCGGGTCACTTGCAACGATTTTCAATAACGAAATATATACGTACGTATAAATAATTTTCACTAAATAATTTTCACTAAGTTTTTCTTCACAGACAAGTTATAAGAAATGACCAAACATAGTGTCGAGTGATATTTTGATTTTCTCATAAAAACTTAAGAATATAAAGTTTTTCCAAAAAACCGTTATACGGGGAGGACCTATTTCACGCTATGTATCATAAATCCAGAGGTGCGCATAGATTTGAATATGAGGAATAAAGTGACATACTGTAGCTAACTGAGATTTTGACTGAATAATAGGTATACTTAACTGCTTAATAATAGTTTTTAAAACTACTGTCCAAATTTGTTCGGTTATTTCTTGGCGTACTTTTAAAGTAGGGACATTTTCCATCACTTTATAGAACGACTTAAAATAATGAAACGACAAAAGATATACAAAATTTATCGGCAATTTTTACTCTAGATCAGTGCTGTCCAACTTCTATAAAGCGCTGCCAAGATGTTGCCTATAATTAATCATACACTGTTGGTTAATACGACTTAGGAACCTGCTGAATGTTGTTCTCCCTACTAGAAATGACAAAATAGGGAAGAAAATTCAGAAATGAAATTTGGCAAAAGTCCATTCCGCGGGCCGCAAGTTGGACAGCGCTGCTCTAGATTAAAACGTAGAAACAACATTTGAACCATCATGTGAACAATTTAAGAAATTTTTAGGTGGAAATATTATTGCTTGGAAATGCTTAATTAACAGAGAATAAATGTACAATGAAATTTATTATTGTGATCAATTGTAATATAAAATAATACTGTATCAAACGTTCCTTATATCATATAATATATTTTATTATATATGACGGTATGAGATTTAGTGATAGAGCCGAAATGTGGGGAAATTATTTAGAAATTTTATATATACTTTTCGTTTATGTGGCGTGATACCGAGCAATAACTTTGGTCATCCATCTGTCTTATATAGGCAGGTGGATTTTCCTTTGTTCGAATATATATATATATATATATATATATATATATATATACTGTATATATATATACTCTTGATATTTGAGACGGTTTAGACGGTTTAGGATCAACCTAAGACCTCTCTCTCTCTCTCTCTCTCTCTCTCTCTCCGGAAACGTAGGCCAAGGCTACACGAGCGACTTTGCCGCTGCGACGAAGTTGTGACGACAAATCGTAAAGAATAAGTAATGTTGTTCCCTGTGGGGCAAGCTACACGGCAGACAGTCGCTGCGACAATTATTCTCTGTTGCATCCTGCTGCGTCTTCCCCGCGACAAGACAAAGTCGCAGGGAGGATTGGTTGCATTGGTCCAAGTGCGGTAGGCTACACGAACGACTTTGTTGCAGCGTCAATGCCACGTGGCGCAAAAAACGAAGAAATCGTAGCAACTTGTCGTAGCCCATGCACTTTGCAACAGCTACTGCGATTGTGTCGCTGCGACGCCTCGCAATTCTGACGTAGCAACAAAGCCGCTCGTGTAGCCTTGGCCTAAAGGCTTTACTTCTTCCCAAGGCAGCACGCTTTTCATATACCCATTCTGGGTATGAGCAGTTTGTACATCATACTGCAAGGTAAATTGTCATCCATTGTATCCCGCATTTGTTACTGACAGTACTCTCACGTTAGTTTGCATTACAGATATTCCTGACGTTAGAGGTGCGAGCGTATGATTCATCAGGAGCAAGATGCACCCCCATATTTGTATTTCTTCCCGGAGACAACAAAATGTATTGTTTTTAGTTACGAATACACTCGTATCGCCTCAGGCTTCCTCTGCACAAACTGGACCAGGAACTCAGAATATCTGCAATTGCAACTTTTCGTTTATACGGGCTTCTTTATTATTTGGATGATTGGATTGATATTGCTTTTATTTGTGTAGAATTTTAACATTAAAAGGAAATAAAATATTACAAAACTCACTCCCTTATATATAATATATGTATATATTTGGTATATATAATTTTTAAACTATCAGGTGTTCCGTGCAATGATTTCACGAAGGTCAGGCTTCCTGCCCCTCCTGTTTTATATATATACTGTATATATATATATATATAATATATATTATAATATATATATATATATATATATATATATTATATATATATATAAAACGAGTATTTGAGGTTGAAGTGGGGGTTGGGGTGTTGGAGTCTTCGCTTGTACATGCTGCATCCAGTATTTAGTGTGTTGGTATCGCGTGTTCCGCACACCCTATTGAAAGTGTGGAAAGAGTTTTTTATGATGATTATATACGTATGTACGTACAGTATATATGTATGCATATATGTTGTAAGTATGCAGAATACAAACGCTCATAAATATTTAAAGAGAAATATCTTTCAGTTCTAATATACTGCAAACGCGTATTGGTCCTTTTCCTTTAATACGAGGGCTACTCAATATATTTTGCCCCACCTTTTTTTTCTTTCCAAGTTTCCTTGTAAGTTCCAGAAATTTTGTACACTAGTAGTTACATACCTTTTTTACAAGGTTTTATTTTTCCACATAGTCTCCAGCTTTTTCTACGGCTTTCCTCTACCTCGAAACAAGAGCCTTTATTCCTTGCTGGTAAAAGTCCACTGGGTTCCGCTGGAGCCACCTTAACCTCCTCAACAACCTCATCGTCACTCTGAAACTTTCTTCCACGAATAGCATCCTTCATTGGCCCAAACAAATGGAAATCTGAAAGTGCCAGATCCGGGCTGTCTGGAGGGAACAGAGTCAAGCGCATTTTTGTGATGGCCTCTCTTGTTTGCAAACTGTTGTGTGGTGTTGCGTTATCGTGCAAAATAAGGACGTCTTCCAGTTTTCTCTCGGGTCGAACTCGCTTTATACGTCTCTGGAGTCTCTGTAGGGTAGCAATATATGCCTCTGAGTTGATTGTTTGTTCTTTCTTCATAATGTCCACCAGAATCACCCCTTTCATGTCCCAGAAGATGGTGGCCATAACCTTTCATGCAGAGGGAGCTATTTTGAACTTTTTCTTGTGTGGGGAGTCTGCGTGATGCCACTCCATGGATTGGCGTTTTGTTTCAGGTTCAAAGTGGTGTACCCAAGTCTCATCCCCAGTCACAATTCGTGAAAGGAAGTCATCCCCTTCTGTCTCGTATCGAACGAACGACTCAGAAGCAATTTCTTTTCTTTGGGCTTTGTGATCTTCAGTCAGTTGGCGAGGAACAAACCGTGAACACACTTTTGAGTATCCCAGTTGCTGAATTATCGTATTCATACTTCCTTCACTAATTCCTCGCTCCAGTGATAGCTCCTTGTATGTGACGCGCCGATTTGATCGAATGATGCTGTTAGCATGTTGCACAGTGTGAGATGTGACAGCCGATGCCGGGCGACCGCTGCGTGGCTCATCATCGAGGCTCGCTCTCCCTCTCTCCAATGGTCTTACATGTTTAGATCAGCGTCCAACTGTGCTTCGATGAACAACAGCATCTCCGTAAACGTTTTGTAGACGTTTGTGAATATTTCCAATTTTTCCTTCTCAGCGATTAAGAACTCGATAACAGCTCTCTGTTTACGACACACATCACTGTCAGACGCCATTTTCGAAACTGTGTTAACGATCGGTTTTATAGAAGGGCGTTTAACAGCGGTTTTATACAAGGAGGGGGAGGTTCAAACTGGAAAAATCCGGTTATGTGAAGCGGAGAAAGTTCAAACTTACGGCCCAAAAGACATTTCAGCTCAATAGCGGACTGACCATCTGGAGCACCGAGAGAATTCCCGGTGGGCCGGTCGATCTGTGGGCCAGTGAGGGTAACACGAAAAATATAGAGAAAAAAGAAAAGTAAATGATTTCCCATCTCCCCATTCCTCCATCTGCGCAGCCGCCGCAGCCCATTTCCCCCATTGATGTAAACAAATAATAAATTGGCAAAAAGAATGATCCGAATGGTTTTTATACGTGTTATATTCCTGTGTAATGCTAGGATAATTTTGACCTGCATCTAGGATAATTTTTTTTCTAGACCTGCAACCCGATGGACAGTAGACTGGTGGTGTTGCTCGGTCCGCTATGCCTAGATGTTAATTCAGATATTGCTGTTGACAAGCTATGTTTATTAACTGATGTATCTTTTACAGTTTTACTTCAGTATATTGTTTAGCTAATCACTGATATAAAACTTAAAAGTGTCCAAATAGTGTTGTGTTTTTCGATGAAATAAACAACTGAAATATCGCAATGAATAAGGACAGTTTCAAAATGCCAAGTCAACTCAGTCAAAAACGCAAACGTGGTGTCAAAAAATTAAGAGATAAGAAAGCAAAATCTCAAAATCTGTAAAGATGACACCAATAGGAAGTGGCTTACGTACATTGAAGGAAATCACACTTTGCATTGTTCACTTTGTATGGCATTTGGTAAGTCCACTGACAGCAGTATTTTCATCACTGGAATGAAAGTTTGGAAGCATATCCATCAACGTGTAATGGAGCACGAAAAGAGTAGCACGCACAGAAATTCCGCTGAAGCATACTTTCTGAAGGCCTCTAAAGGAGACATAGAGGGTTTGCTGAGTGGCAGTCAGATTTCAGCCCATAGAGAGCAGGTCCGCAAGAGACACCAGGTGATGGAGCGTATAGTAGATGTAGTTAAAGTCATTGTCAAGAGAGGGCTTAGCTACAGGGGGATGCAGTCGGAGGCAGCTTATACATTAGATGACGTCAGTGTCGATCATGGTAACTTTTTGGAACTTATCACTCTACTTGGAAAATATGATGTCTGTTTGAAAAACATCTAACTGATTGCATAGAGAAAAGCAAGAAACTGCATCAGTCTGGGGCAAGAGGCAGAGGTTCTCTCATCACTTTTTCTAAAAATACAATCAATACTGTTATAAACATAATTCGGGACATTATCCAAGAATCCATCTCTAGTGAAGTTAAGGAAGCTGGAATGTTCTCAGTCCAGATCGACACAACCCAGGACATAATCTCTCGTGATCAGTGTGCAGTCATTATCAGATGTCACAAATATCATACATGAGAGATTCGTTGCGGTTGTGAACTGTGAGGCCGCATCCACTGGAGAGTACTTGGTTCAGTTGCTGACGGAAGTTATTCAGAAACTCAAACTGGACATCAGCAAATGTATCGGCAATGTTAAAGATAGAGCCTCTTAACATGCAGGGCCAGCACAAAGGTTTCTCTGCCCTACTCTCCACGCACACTCCCAACCAAATACACGTATGGTGTTATGCACGCGTTTTGAACTTAGTGTTGGCTGACACATCAGGAGTGGTTATAGCAAGTGCCTCACTGTTCTCTTTACTGAATGACATTGCCATGTTCATCCGAGAGTCCTACCAGAGGATGAATGTATGAGAAAGAGAGAGCCCCAACACTCGCCACCAACGCCTCTCTCCAATCGGAGAAACCCGCTGGTGGACAAAGGATGCTGCGTTGAAGAAGGTCCTTGGATTCTTTGGTAACCCAGACAATGCTCTGTACACTGACGTAATGCTTACACTAGCTGTAATACAAGGCCAGGCAAATATCAAGACCACCGTACGTGTCAAGGCAAGAGCATTCATTGAAACACTACTCAAATACGAGACCATTCTGACCGCTCAAATATTTCTTCGCATATTTAAGCACACGGTTCCGCTCTCCAAATACTTGCAGACGAGTGGCATGGACATTCTCTTTGCCCACAGAATGGTCGTGCTGGAACACAAGATAGTCTCAAAGGGATGGCAAGAGATTTCGATGCCATCAAGCAAGCTGTAGACACATTTGTTCAGTGGGCGAATGACATACTGCAGGAGCAGGAAGAGAAGACAGAGCTGGAAGTGGAGGCCATCCTGCCACAGAAAAGGCCAAGAAAAAAGAAAATCATGCCTGGTGAGATGGCTCATGATGAGGCATTGACAGATACAGAGAGGGCCTACAAAGTTGAAGTCCACAATCAAATAATGGACACAGTCACTGAGAGCCTCCATCGCCGTTTCCTCACCCATGGCACTCTTTATGCCGACTTAGCCCTCCTGGACCCCAGAAACTTCCGACATGTAAGGGCCGGTACTAGTGGTTTACCCCAGTCAGCCCTTAAAGAGCTTAGCAAATGTTTGCTCAAGTTTGACAGCAGGGCAACAGTTGAGAACTTGCAGTGTGAGTTGAAGAGTCTGGCTGCACAGTGGGAGAGGCTGAAAACATCAGCACTGGAGGAATACACCATCAGAATAGTCAGTGAGACACCTGAGGACGGACCTGAGGCTGATGGAAAGTAAGATGAAGTGGAGATGAGGAATAAAAGGTGTTCCTCTTGTAAAGACTGCAGTATGTTGTTACCAGATAATTCGGAGGTACAACTTGTTGACAGATGCTTACCACATCATAGGCCTTGCGTACAAGTTCCTGCTCACCCTGTCAATCACCCAGGTGGCCTGTGAGAGAAGTTTCTCAACCCTGAAGTACATCAAAAGTCGACTCAGGAGCACTCTCTCCAGGAGCACCTAGAGGCGTTTATGCTGATGGCAACTGAGAAGGACATCTTAATGGCCCTGGGTACAGATGTGATGATAGACAGAGTTGCAGAGAGGAGTGAGCTGCTGAGAAAACTGCTGACACATTAGAGCAATACATATTTTTCTCTTTGGTAGAGAGGCTTTTTGCTTTCCATGTAATTAATGACATAGTGTATGACTATGTCAATTTCTGGCGTCTCTATTTTCTCTTTTACTGTGTTGTCTATAACAGCGGCTCTACTATATTAACAGTGTGTGTCAATATAAAAAAATAAATTCCAATAATTGAGTTTGGGTGGCGGTATTTTCACTATTTTGTGGCCCTAAAGGTGGTGGTGGTGTTGGGGAGGGGGGAGGCCGACCGCGCGCGTATTGTGTGGGCCGGTCTAGGTGAAAGTCCAGGGCCGCTTTTGAGTCCCAGTCCGTTCCTGTTTCAGCCCCATGGCCTATTATTTAGCTAAGAATAAAGGGTGGGGCAAAATATATTGAGTGCCCCTGGTATTTTTTCTTTCGGGATGAAATATAAATTATAGTTGCGTTAATAATAATGGTCCGTGGGAGGGCCATAAACTGGCACAATAACGCTCAGGCCACATAAATGTGGCCCATTGCGTTAACTCCTCGATTACTACTGACCAGTTCCATCAGCAGTCGAACCTTCGACCTCAGCGGCTCCACTTCGCTTTAAAGAGAAACTGTGTTACTCACTGCGAGCTCCTGGCGCGGGTTTTTATAGTTTCGTTACGTTATACTCGTAGATCTTCGTCATATAAGTTAGTCCGTTATAGTTTTGTTATAATAAAAACAATAATTTCAGGTCAGATTTATTTTATCTTAATCTCTTTAGCAGGGGTTCCCAACCTCCAACCTTTTTAGGTCGACGCACCACCATGCTTTTCCAAATACCACAACCGAAAAAGTGGCCAGATATTCATCTACACCGTCTGCCAAAAAAAAAGGGTTCACTCTAAAAACATCGATGGAATCCACATTTTTCAAACAATCAGTATGAAACTTATACACTTAAAAGATACATAAAACATCTACCTGTAAACCAAATTTCATTTCGAAGCTATCAAAAATAACGATTTATTAAATATTTATCTAATACTACTACTGCAACTGATGCTCGACAAACTAATCAAGAATCCTTTATTTCTATTTTCACTTTTGTAAATTCTAATATACGATTTTTTTGCAGGATTATAAAATGTAGTGAATATGCCATTTTCAGAGGAAGATAAGATTATAATTAAGCATTTAGACTAGAAAAGGGATCCGGACGAACGAAACTACTCTCCGAATTTTCCAACAAAGGATGGACTCTTGGTGGTTTGGGAAAGCTTCTATAGAAAATTGGCGAGACTGGGGATATCAAAAGAAGAGAGGGAAGTGGGCGACCAAAAATTGTTCGCATACGAGACAATATTGACGACGTCGAAGAACGTATGTTACATCAGGAAAACCAGCCAGGAACCCATATGACACCAGCTCGCATATCAAAAGACTTACAATTATCAGAAACTAGCGTGAGACGCATAATTAAACAAGATCGTCAACTAAAACCTTTCAAAAGAGTGCACGGGCAAAAGATTACTCAAACTGATGAGCAGAAACGAGTTCAAATATCAAAACAAATCTTACGGCGAGTAACATGTGATAAACTTTCAAAGGCTTTTTTAACTTATGAAACGAGATTCACTGTGGAGCCACCTCGGAACAGTCAAAATGACAGAGTTTACTCGCACGTCCAATGTAAAAATTAAATACCTGATAGCAGACTTTTTGTAACCAGTAGTCATTTCTCAGCTAGTGTCATGGTGTCAGTTGGCATATCAAAGTTAGGAAAAACATCCATTCATTTTATTGAGCCTGGTGTCGAAATACTCTGCTGCGAAACATGCTTCCCGAAATGCAAAATCTGGCCAACGGTGGTTATTATCTTTTTCAGCAAGACGGAGCAACGTCCCATACAGCAATAGCAACTGGAATACTTAAAAAATAATGCCCCAGAATTACTTGAACCCCAAAATTGGCCAACTAACAGTCCTGACTTGAACCCTGTTGACTATGGAATCTGGGAAAATTTGGCACAGAGAGTTTACAGGAGCAGGGTGAGAAATGTTGATCACTTGCGTCAGCTTCTTGTGGAGAAGTGGGACCATTGATGAATTTCGTCCAAGACTGAAGAAAATTGTTGAAACAAGGGAAACACATTGAAAAATTTTGTTAATAGGAATTCCAAAAGAGTAAAATGTTAATTTGATTTCTTTTGTAAACTTAAGATTTAAGTTCTGTTTCGAAATTCAAAATCCTTTTTTTATTTTCATGGTTTTTTTAATGGAGGCATTTCCTATATTTTATAAATCTTATGATGTATTTTATAACTAAAATGAGAATAAAAATTTTATTACCAAAGTTTTACCGCCTTTGTAGACTCCCAGAATTAAAAACTGGAGCAATGGTCACCAACAAAATTTGTTGAACATAAACAATTGTCATTAAATCATTAATTTTGAATATAATAATCTAAAAATTGGTGTACATATGTACTGTTTACATAGTTTTGCTCTCTATGAGTTTCATTATGATTGGTTAATAAATGTTGATTTCATGGCTGTTTTTAGAATGAACCCTTATTTTTTGGCAGACGGTGTATAACTGATATTGTTTTTAAATACATTATCACTGAAGTAATTATCAATTAACAAGCTGCATGTTAAAATCCTCTTGCTTACCACCACTTAAAAATGCTGCAGGTTAGGAATAGCTGCTCTATATTATTATTATTATTATTATTATTATTATTATTATTATTATTATTATTATTAATATAAAAGTTCATCCAGTTTATTTTAAGGGCATCAGGTGTCGAGCAAATAATCTTACAGTTAATTACGATTTAATCTATCTCTAAATACAAAATATTAATTATGAGTATTTATACGAGTGATTAATGTTAGTGTCCACAATTAACTATAATTATTTATAATTTATAATTATTATTTCTTAGTAAAGTAATATGAAGTTTTGTAATCCGACAAAAATACTTCTCAACGAGAAAGACATTTATTATTATTATCATTATAATTATTATTATTATTATTATTATTATTTAGCCCTTTTTCAGATATAGAGTAAGACCTTTCTTACGTGAGACCTTATTTTAGGGTTTGTGAGAGTCTTACTCTGAATGGGTATTTGCGAAGACCTAATGAAAATTCCATTTTGTTCATAATTCATAGTCACAATTTATGTAGACCTTTAATACACCTTGGTTAGCCTTTCCGAGACCTTATCTACATTTTAAAGAAATGCAAAGGCCCTCATTGAGACCTGATTTAATTCATATGGAAACCTTATATTTAAATTTTGTTTAATTCTAGTTAACTTTTAATTAATTATCTTTAGTCAACCTTGATTTAGCCCTGATTCAGTCCAATTCAGTCCTGATCTAGATCTGATTCAACCGCGGCCCGATCCTAATCTGATCCTGTTCTTTCCTCTAATTCGGTCCTGATTCTGCCTTGATGCGGTCCTGATTCAGCCCTTACGCGGTCCTGATCCATCCTTGATCCGGTTCTAATTTAACCCATACGCCGTTCGGATCCCTCCCTGATCTGATCCTGATTTAGCCCTGATTCCGAACCCGTAGTCACATCTTACGTAGTTGCACCCAATAATAATGATTCATTTTATCACTTTGCCAGTAATGGCTTCCAATCTTAATAATTTCCTCGCTGTCAGTTCAGATGTTTACGATGTGAACAAAGTTTATTCTAAATTAAGTAATAAAATAATAATTCATTCTTTATTTACGACCTTGTTTATGAGTTAGCGAGTTCGTAAGTACCGTTTGATAGACAACGTGATATCATGTGGAATATAAATGGAGGCGCGTATATGATAAATTCATATTAAATTGTATTCATAATGCCACATTCAATTTCAATATGAGAATTTAAAGATATAATTTATTATCGAGAAATATTTATACTATATTAATTATATCGTGGAATTTAATTATAACAATGAGAGAATTCCTTCAATTTGATAAGCATATAGAGGAATTCTGCGGAAATGAGTTTTTATATATATATAACACATATATATATATATACACACAGCGTCGTTCTTTACGTTAATTATACTGCGTGTTTGCAGTTTAAATGTGTATATATATACACAGTATACTGTATATATATATTTAGTGGTGGACCGGATGTCAGTTTTTCAATATCTGCGGTTGAGGATGCGGATGCGGATCTTTAATTTCAATATCCGCGGATGCGGATATTTAGTTAATCTATCACTATAATATAGAATTATGAATATATGACATAATTTTTCAAATTTCGTGATATTACTATTATGGCAGGCAATGCATAAGAATTAAAATTAATATTAATATTTTCATTATGATAAAAATAATAACTTTCTCAAGAGTTTCAGCCACAGAAAATTCAATGAAACAAGTTTCATTCAATTTTCTGTGTTACCAAGTATTTCGGATGTTAAAAATGATGCGGATATCAGGTCCACCACTAAATATACAGGGTGTCCGAGAATTATCTGTACAATTTTTGGCTGTTATTAAAAGTCAACCATGAAGTGTAGAAATTCCAGTTTGTCCCATTTTACAGAGAATCTCATTAAGTTTTTTCTAATACCAAGTTTTGACAAGTTTTTTAGAAATTCCAGTGTGTCCGAACATTATCTGTACAATTTCGTCTTTTAATAAAATTCTTGATAACACACGTAAAATTCTTAAACAAGATTATTTAGAATCTGTATTTTCAAAAGTTTCTTTTATTAAAGTAACGTTGTTACAAACATTCGATATGTGCACCATCAGTGATTCGCAAAACATCCAATCGATACTCCAAATGTTGCATGTACGCTGCAGCATATCCACATCAATTCGCTCAATAGCAGCTGTGATTCTTGCTTTTAAATCATCAATGTCTGTCACCCGCGTATTGTACACAAGATCTTTGACGAATCTCCAACGAAAGAAATCACAGGGTGTGATGTCGGGAGATCTAGCCGGCCAATGAATTGCACCTCCACGGCCAATCCACCTGTTTGGGAATGTCTCATTCAGGGACTTACGGACGATCAAGGCCCAATGTGGCGGTGCGCCATCTTGCTGAAAAATGATGCGTGGATGCAGTGCTTCCAATTGCGGATAGACAAAGTGTTGCAACATGTCCAGGTAGGTATTGGAGGTCACTGTTGATTCACCGAAGAAAAATGGTCCAATCACGCGATCATGTAACAGGCCACACCATACATTAACTTTAGGACTGTCTCTGATGTGCTCTTCTATGCAATGTGGATTTTGTGACCCCCATATGCGCACATTTTGTTTGTTTACCTTGCCTGAAACATGAAAAGTTGCCTCGTCCGAAAACATGATTCTTGCCAAGAACGCATTGTCCTGGTCGACTCTGTCAAGCAGAGTCATTGCAAATTCCTTACGGGAGACCTTATCTTCTTGCGTAATCTGTTGCAAGATTTGCAACTTGTAAGGATGCAACTTCAAACGTTTACGCAAGACATCATGCACTGTCGAACGAGGTATCTGTAACTCTCGTGATGCAATTCTTGTCGACTTGCGTGGACTGCGAACAAAAGCCTCTCGAATGCGCTCGACATTTTCAAAAGACGTTCGAGGCCGCCCTGCTCCTTTCTTATGCTCTACACTTCCTGTTTCCTTAAACCTTTTATACCACGCTCGTATGGTTTACTCTTGATGGAGGTTTCTGTTGTTTAGTTCTAACCTTCGTTTCTGTGTACTGATTTTGTTTCGATAAACCATTCAACACACTGTGCTTTCTCCTGTGGATTCATTAAGGATGAGGAGTGTGTATGAATATCTGAAAAAGAAAAATTTGTCAAAACTTGTTATCAGAAAAAACTTAGTGAGTTTCTCTGTAAAATGGGACAACACTGGAATTTCTACACTTCATGGTTGACTTTTAATAACAGCCAAAAATTGTACAGATATTTCTCGGACACCCTGTATATACAGTATATGCCTATACCAATAAGATTACTCGTTATTATTGGCATCAAATACGTAGGGTATGCTAAAATCTCATAAAAATTAGACAGGGTGTCTCAGAAATCGGGCACCATATTTATAGGTACGGATGACCTGAATCTGTTATGCGCGACTTCTGAGACACCCTGTATTTAAAAGAAGTCCTTAATTCTGTATAAGAAAGTAGCTCATTTCCCCACTACGTGAGGGTGAGTGTGCCCCAAGAGTCACCTGAACAGAAACGGAGTAAGTGGCCAATTTAACCCCCTTCGTAACGGCAAATGTCATGTAACGGAGGGAACCTACAGCTTTAAGTGGGGTTCGAACCACAGATCGCTACATCATCTAAACGTGGAAGAAAGTCGCCCATCTAACTGCTGAACAGACCCAATCCATGCAGGTTTGATCGTATAAGGTATAAATATATTGCTAAAAATATAAAAATATAAAATATACAAAAAAAACGGAGATTTTATCATGATTTTGTTTTTTGACTTGGTGGGGGCTTTACCAGCCGTCTCAATAACCCTTTGCGCTTGAAAAACGTAACACGGAAGACCCAACCAACGGCCAAAGGTAATAGTAATAATTATAATCAGTGAGAAGGGCCAGAAACTGGCAGAGTGCTGAAACCAAACGAACTCGACCCTTTGCGCTAACTCCCTGATCATTATTACCAGTACCACATCGGGAGTCGAACATTAGTGTCTCGACTTCGCTTACAAGAAAACGACGTTACCCACTGAACCACGGGCGACGCTGACAATAAAAATAATAAGCAACATGTTACAGCGCGTATCTACTTGCCTGATCCCTTCCCCCGACTTGTTTTTTTAGTTGGTTGAATTAAATTACTTTGAGTTTTCTTATTTTTTTTTTTTTTCAAATTTTCATTTCGGATAAATGTGAATATAAGGAAAATTCGTCACTGTTTTCGCAAATCGGTGAATCTGCAATTTTTCACTTTTGAGAAAATCATCTTTGAAGATTTTTCCTACATTCAATTTCATTTGAACTGTTCAATTTATAATGTCAACTGGTGATTTAGTACTTGGAGTACAAGCCTCAAAATTTGACAAGTTAAAGATCCAAATCTGGTTACTAGCCTACTGGTATTATCTCAATTTGACAAAAATTGCATATTCGCCGGTTTGTGAAAACAGTGAAGAATTAGTACCCCTCAATTTTGGATTTAATTAAGGGTCTTGGGAGGGGGAGAGAGGTGAAATACCTACAAATTTAAAATGATTTTTACTATTAACTTTTTATTTTTTATTTTAGTGTACAGGACAAAACTCTTAATTACATTTACAGTATTTAATTTCTTTTAAATTTTTTTAGCATTTTCAGGATTAAATCTTTTTAATTTTTTTTTTTTTATAATTTAATTAATTTTTATAAACGATTCATGATAAAATAATGGACAAAATATTAAAAAATATTTTAATTTTATACTCGTACTTACGATATTGTAACAAAGTTTTAAAATATGACATCGCTAATTGTTATTGCATTCTGGTGTATATATATATATATATAAACCTTGGTTAACCTTGGTTTTGCTTCTACCCCAATTGTTCACCCTGACGAAGGTCAAGCTTGTCACTACACCTTAGACCTACAGCTCAACGTGGAATTCGAACCACTATGCTACCCAGGGTACCCATTTACCTACCAACCAATTTTTATTGTATGGGAGGATGAACAGCTGGGTTTTGCTGAGCGCCGCCTGCCGTCACCGGGTCTCGATCCTGAGGCCAATGGATTTCAGCGCCGCAAACCACTACACCACCGAGGCGCGTAATATATATATATATATATATATATATATATGAAAAATATTTATGATGAATAAAATATTTATGATGAATAAAACCACGAAGGAAAGGAAACACAAAATGGTGCTCAAGCGCTTTCGTCTAATGACATCCTGAGGATGTCATTAGTCGAAAGCGCTTGAGCACCATTTTGTGTTCCCTTTCCTTCGTGGTTTCATTCATTATATATACAGGGCGTCCCAAAAAAATGTATACACACTTTAAATACTTATAAAGGCAGTGTTTATTAAAATACATTTCATTTTCAAAATGTAATAGAATCTACAGACATTATTTAATTGTTTTGTCAACGCCTCTTTTCAAACTGACGTCCGTTCTGGTCCAGGCACTGCTGATAACGCGAAGCAATGGAATCGCAAACATCACGAAACATTTCGTTTGGTATTTGTGTGCATTCTCGTTCAATGGCTGCTCTCAATTCAGCGACTGTTGCAGGTTTTATAGCGTAGACTTTGTCTTTTAAGTATCCCCATAAAAAAGGTCTAGTGGTGTGAGGTCTGGTGAACGCGGAGGGTATTCTACGAAACCCCTTCGTCCAATCCACATCCACATCGTGCCAAGTACCACTCGCAATACTCCACTCTTCGGTCAGGATCATCTTCATTAATAGCATGGACTAATCTTGGAATGTAACTTTTCCATTGACAGCGCTTCAAAATGCGTTGGACAGACGATTCTGAAATTCCTACCTCACGACTCGCTTGCCGCACAGATTTTCTTGGACTTTGGTGATACGTTTCCAGTACTCTTTCTTGCTTTGTGGGGCTTGTCGATGTCCGTGGTCTTCCGGAACGCTTCTTGTGGACATTCTGAACAGTTCCATCGGCTTCAAACTTATCTCTAATTCGAGTGATGGTAAGTCGCGTTGGTGGATCTGTTTGAAACTCCCTCCTAAACTGTCTTTGCACTTCAACTGCGTTTTCACACTTCCAGTAACATTTTAGAATGAATTTCCTTTGTTCAAAGCTTAGTCTGACTGCCATTATTAATTCTAATGGGTTTAACTTGGAAAGAAAGAAACATCAATTGAGCTATCAGCTGTTAAAGTGTGTATACATTTTTTGGGACGCCCTGTATATATATATATATATATATATATATTGAAATAACAACAATAACAACATTGAAATAACAACTAATATAAAGGCAACAGGAAAGGAAAGAACACGCACAACAGAAAGAAGCAAATTCGAAATTTTTAATTTTCACTCCAAAGCTATAAACTGGGAAGATGTGACATCCATCATGGAAGTAATAGATTGGAAAACCATTTCGAGGCCAAGACAACGGAAGAGATGCTAATGACGTTAGAGGAGAAGACGTTAGAAATTGTGGAAAAACATGTCCCAAAGATACAACAAAGAGGAAAGAGAAGCAGGTTCGAAAGACAAAAGAGGGCATTGTTCCGAAAGAGAAAAAGAGTGACTGCAGAATTAAATAATTGTAAAGATAACATCAGAAAAATATTAAATGATAAACTGCAAAGTATCGATGTCGTCATACAGGAACTAATCGAGAAGCATACAGAAAAAGAAGATGACGCTATAGAAGCGATAAAGGCTAACTCAAAGTACTTCTATAATTTCGCAAAAAGAAAGTCGAAAAACTATGCGACTATCGGGCCTTTAAAAAATGAGAACAGTGATTTATCTGATGATCTAACAGAAGTAGCTGAAATATTAAAAGCTCAGTATGAATCATCTTTCAGTATCCCAAAAACTGACAAACTGATATGCGATAGAAACGCGTTCTTTGAAGAAGAACCACAAGGGGAAAGTATAACGGATTTCGACTTTACGACGGAGGATATTGCACAAGTCATAGGGAAACTAAAAACACACTCAGCGGCAGGACAGGATAAATGGAATGCCACACTGATCAAAAACTGCAAGAATGCAATCGTTGAGCCCCTATACTGGATATGGAGACGATCATTAAACATGGGAGAAATACCGGGCATCCTGAAGAGCGCGAACATACTCCCAATATATAAAGGAGGAGATCGATCCGAGGCCAAAAATTATAGGCCAGTGTCGCTTACATCTCATCTCACCAAAATATTTGAAAGAATTGTTAGACAGAAAATCTATGACTTTTTGGAAACTCAGAAAAAATTCAATGATAACCAACACGGGTTTCGGTCAGGCAGATCATGCCTGTCACAACTAATGGAACACTACAACAACATTATTGATTCACTTGAAAGTAATGAAAACTATGATGTACTATACACAGACTTTGCTAAAGCGTTCGACAAGTGTGACCATGGAATCATAATACATAAACTGAAATATATGGGAATAACAGGAAAAGTAGGGAAATGGATATATAATTTCCTTAGTGAGCGGAGGCAAGTCGTTACAGTACAAGGAGTATCTTCATCAGAATCAGAAGTCCTCAGCTCAGTACCACAAGGAACGGTATTAGCTCCACTACTCTTCATAATCATGCTAACTGACATAGATGAGGACGTTACCAGAGACAGCACAGTAACATCCTTTGCAGATGACACAAAGATCAGTAGAAAAATACGAAAACCAGAAGACATAGGATCTCTACAAACCGACATAAACAAAATTTACAAGTGGACGGAAGACAATAATATGAAGTTTAACACCGAGAAATTTCAGCTATTACGGTACGGAAAAGGAGAAGACCTAAAGTCCATGGAATATTATACCCCAAATGGACAGGAAGTCCAGAGAAATTCCAGAGCAAAAGATTTAGGGGTTGTAATGACAGATGATGCGAAATTTGAAACACAAAATAAGATAGCAGTAAACAGAGCAAAGAGAATAACGGGTCAGATATTGAGAACTTTTAAACGAAGGGATAGGAATGTAATGATTCCTCTACTGAAAACCCTGATAATACCCAAACTGGAATACTGCTGGGTCCTAACATCCCCATATAAAAAAGAAGACATTAGACAGCTGGAGGGGATTCAAAGAAGTTTCACAGCCAAGATCAATGGGTGCAAAGAACTAAATTACTGGGAAAGGTTACGAGAACTAGACCTATATTCACTGGAAAGGAGAAGAGAGAGATACACCATTATTTACACTTGGAAAATAATGGAGAAACTAGTCCCTAATCTTACTCTGAATCCCATAACTCCCCAAACAACGGTGGAAAGTAGAAGCGGTAGACTGTGTCGTATTCCCAAATTGAAGGCGAGACAGGGAACATCCTTAACCCTGAAAGAAAATAGTTTTGTAGTGAGAAGACCAAAACTATTTAATCAGTTGCCCAAAGACCTAAGAAACACGAAGGGAGTTGCAGTGGAAATCTTCAAAAGAAGACTTGACGCCTGGCTCAGAACAATCCCCGATGAGCCGGGCGTACCTGGCTATGTGAGGTGGAGAGCGCAAGAATCCAACTCACTACTTCACCAGGCCAACTCGAGAGGAGGGGCGACACGCTTGACCTTCGCGAAATGAGAAATCATCACGTGGAACATTTGTAAGGTTGTAAGGTAAGGTTATATATATACCAGGTGGCCCATAATTCAGGAACCATAGGAATAACTGTATTTTTTCTAATAATTCTTGTACTTTCTAATAATGTTTTTTTTTTTTTTATTTTAGGTGCTAAGTAATATGGCTGAAAGATTATCTAAAGATGAAAGAGTTCGTTTAGTTTTCATGTATGGAGTTCCAGGTGCTACACATCAGTCAGTTGCAGAGGCTTTCAATGGAGAGCATCCAAATCGTGCGCCAATTGTTCAATCAACAGTAGGACAAATTATTAATCGATTTAAAGAAACGGGAAATGTTTGCGATCGTCCTCACAGCGGCAGACCAAAAAGCGTAATTGATGAAGATACGTCATCAATGGTGTTAGGTCAGGTTATTGCAAGCCCTAAGAAGTTAACAAGAAAATTAAGCCAACAGACGGGAATTAGTAGAACATCTATCCAACGAATTCTGAAGGTTAATCATTTTCATCCATATAAGGTTCAACTTCTACAAGAATTGCACGGTGACGATACAGATTGGCGTAAAGAGTTCTGTGAGTGGTTCATTCAGCAAGAGAGATCCATTTTGTTTAGTGATGAAGCAGTTTTTCATCTGAATGGCAATGTTAACCGACATAACTCCCGTTACTGATCTCAAGAGAATCCTATTGGACTGATGACACTCATGTACAGTATGATCCACGGATTGTAGTATGGGCTGGGATTTGGAATGATGAAATAACACAGGCCTGCGAATGAGAACTTTGTAAGAGTTGTTTTCTTACTAATAACTGATTTTATATAATTCAACTACGCTCATTTCGAATAAGTTGTCCATTTTTTCTATCCCGTAAGGATTTTCTACAAACTGGAAGGGAAAAAACAACATAAATAAATATTATTTATTTCAATTTACATTAGGTACCTATTTCGCTTTGTTATACTAATTACAAATGCAAACAACCTTATAAAGAAAGAAGACTATTAACGTCAATTACATATTCATCTTTATTTGTCCTCAGTTTTCTTGTGAGATCTATGTCTTTTAGTCTCGAATGTACGCGCTGTTCCTTTTTTTTATGTAATAATTCTGGAGGATCCCGTTTCAACATCCAGCAGTAATCATCCATCATGCTGATGTCCCACCTTCCCTGATATCTCTTCTCCGTTTCTTTGATGTCTTGGTGTAACCGTTCTCCATGTTCTTCGTTGAGTGCTCCAAGATTCTCAGGGAAGTAATCCAAGTGTGAATGTAAGAAATGTAATTTTAAACTCCTATTGCAACCCAACTCTTTGAAGTTATTTAGCATGTTGTTCACAATGTTTTGCTAATTTGGGTCCTTGTTGTTCCCCCAAAATTTGCTAATAACATCCTTAAAAGCAATCCACGCTTCTTTTTCAAGATTGTTAATTGTTCTTTCAAAGTGTTCATCCAAAGTCAGTTTTCTAATCTGGGGACCAACGAAAATTCCTTCTTTCAATTTTACTTCCGAAAGAGTTGGGAATTTACCATACAGATAATTGAAACAATCTCCATCTTCGTCCAAAGCCTTAACAAATTGCTTCATCAAACCCAATTATATGTGAAGTGGAGGTAAAAGGACTTTCTTCGCGTCAAACAAACTTTCACGTTGAATGTGTTCAGAACCAGGTGTCAGGTTAAGTCTGCGTGGCCATTCCTTTTTTATCCACTGCTGAGTTCTTGCTCGGCTATCCCATTCACACAAAAAACATGGAAACTTCGTATAACCTGGTTGTTGACCCAACAACATACAAATCACTTTTAAGTCCCCATAAACTAGCCAACCGTGTTCTTTGTATTTAACCTTAGCTAGAAGAAGCTCAAGATTTTCGTACGTTTCCTTCAAGTGAACCGAATGAGCCACAGGAACGGACGCATACAAGTTACCGTTGTAAAGGAGGATGCCTTTTAGATTTCTTTTGGAGGAATCAATGAAAAGTCTCCACTCATTTCGGTCATAGACTGCAGCGCCTAGCTTAAGTATTAGTTCCGAAACATTGTTGGAATATACCAGTGAATTTTCTTGAGAAAAATATTGGATGAATTCTTTTTCTCGATTTCTGTACCAGTAAAATGAAGTCCCAGGAGAAAGCAAGTTATTTGTAAGAAGTCAGGATCCCAAAATCTCTGAAGAATCCTTCGGGAGACACAAATTTCTTACCAAATCATTAAGTTCACTTTGTGTAAACAATTAGGGTTCACCAGATGTTTCGGTTTGAAAACAATCAATATCATCGTTTCCATCGTCATCAGAACCGAATCAGATGAAGTTATATCAAGAGTATTTGGTTTAGTAGGTACAGGTATACCAGGTCCATGAGCAACAGGTCTTATAGCAGACTGAAAGTTTGGATAAAAAATTTCCTTTTTATTTTTAGTATTGTAGCCTTGCACGTTACATGAACAAAAATAGCAGTCATTGCTGTGATTTCTAGGCTCACGCCAGACCCTTGGAACCCTAAAAGGTAAAGAATCCTTTTTACCTTCACTCCACAGTCTAAGCTGTTCAACACAAACACTGCAAACTTTATGTGGAGCCCATGATTTGGCTTGATCCCCAAGTTTCATTCCGAAGTACGCATAGTATGCTTTCTTGACTAAGTCTGTTATATTTTGCCTTTGTTTTTTCACAGTAAATTTTCCACAAATATAACAGAAAATGTGTGGGCTATTTACACACCCTCTGGTTGCCATAGCGACAAATAAACAAATTTCAAAAGAGAAATATAGTCACCGCGCACCTTTGAATAATAAAGAACTATAACCTCGCACGCACTAGACAGACTGACTCATCTCATGGCTTGTCAATCACTTATATACTAGCGGTGCATTTCTCGAATGTTCTAGAAGACGCTTTGACGTCACTTCTGATCTAGAAGCATTTATAGGCAGTAGTTTTTACTCAAAATTTGAGTCAATTTTAATGAAAATTACTTCCATATGTAATATGAAATATGACATTTTGTGAAAAATCTGTAGGTGATGTCGAAAAATGAATATTATTTTCGGAATGAGCGTGCAAAAATTATATAAGTGATAAAATATTTCGGACAACGAAACCATCGCAGGCCTGTGATAATTGGTCCTTACTTTTTTAATGGAAACGTAACAGGCGACACGTATCTTCATATGTTACAATCTTTTTTGATGAATTACCTGGATGATGTACCGATAAATAAACGACGTGGTATGTTTTTTAAGCAAGACGGTGCACCTCCTCATTTTGCCATGCAAGTTCGCAAATACCTTCATAAAACGTTCCCCAACAGATGGATTGGCCGAAGAGGTCCTATCGAATGGCCACCCAGGTCACCAGATATCACTCCACTCGATTTTTTTCTGTAGGGCCATCTGAAGTCAACTATCTACGAGGATCGTCCAAGAACTATTCACCAATTGCAAATAAAAATTCAGTCTGAATGTGCAAAAATTACTAAAGAGACATTAATGAGAGTTCAGGCAACAGTTTTAATGAGAATCCAGGAATGTTTAGATGTTAATGGTCATACTTTTGAGGACGTTTTGTGATTTTGTTTTGTAAAATAAATGGCATTCAAAATATAAGTATATTTTCCCTGTGGTTCCTGAATTATGGGCCACCCGGTATATATATATATATATATATATATATATATATATATATATATATATATATAGTTCAAGACATTTTTATTGAAAATCAATAGATATTGAAACTGGGACATAATGAAGGTTAGGTTAAGTTACATTTAATTAAGTTAGGTTAGGTTTATTAGGTGACTGGGATTGGGCTAAATGATGCCATCCACAATTAACCCTTTACTGCCCAAAAGGACAAATTTACAACCTTTCAAATACACGCATTCATAACTTAACCCTACAAAATATTTGGTCAGTAAAGAGTTAAAAATATGAAAATGTTGCAGTTTTGCAAAATAGCCAAATGTATGTGTGTGTGTGTGTGTGTGTGTGTGTGTGTGATTTACAGCTACAGGCTTATCATTTAATATTAATTTTCTGCACACACAAAATTAAGGAAACGACTCGTTAGCGAGAGTATTTTCGAGTTTGTTTCAAGTCCTTTTCAGGTTTTCATGCGAGAAACTTAAAGAAATGGAAAATATTTCCATTAACATAACTTAAAAACGGTTGATAAACTTACAACTTCCATCCAGAAATGGTTCCATTAAGCTGATAACAACATATCAGCGTTTATACCATTTTATTCTGCTATAAAACCTGGAAACCTTTTTATCTTATTTGCTGTAAAATTAAAATCACTCTTATCTTATTTAATTATCTTATTCAAACAATTTAGCGGACCATAATTAAAATTATTAATGTGTTAATTTAAAGACATTATTATTATTATTATTATTATTATTATTATTATTATTATTATTTCCAATTACACTTTGTTTTAATTAATTCTGTATAAAAGAAACATGGTAATATATATATATATATATATATACAGGGTGTTTCAAAAGTCCCTCATTATTTTTAAAATTTTATTAAAATAGCAATTACAAGAGGAACCAAATGACAATTTGGTTGCTGAGTCTACGATTCATGAGAATTTTGGTGGCATCAAACTTGGCTTCATAAGTCTACTGGAAAGTCACTGGTACACCTCAACGTGGGCACCGTCTTTTTCGAAACAAGCGAGCCACCGTTTTACGCATTCTTGGCCGACATTGGATAACATTTCGGGAGTAACAGAAGCACACGCATTCCTGATCCGTTCTTCTAGTGTGGGGAGACTCGCAGCTTGGTGGCGTACACTTTGCTCTTAATGTAGCCCCACAAAAAGAAGTCGCATGGGGTAAGATCAGGCGAGCGAGCAGCCCATTCGATGGGACCACGGCGACCAATCCACCGATCCGGGAACTGCTTATTCAGAAATGAGCGAACCTCACGCGAGTAATGAGCAGGGGCACCGTCTTGCTGGAAAATGACTTCTTGCATGTCAGCTACAGCTGACAGTTGGGGGATGCAGAACTCCTGAAGCATACGAAGGTAATTGTCTCCGTTGACGTTCACGGAATTTCCATCTTGATCCCGGAAGAAGAACGGACCAATCAGCCCAGCTGAGGAGATGGCACACCAGACGACCAATTTCGGCGTGTCCCTTTCATGTTCACGGATCTCCGCAGGATTGTGAGTTCCCCAGATGCGGGTGTTGTGCCGATTGACGCGACCAGAAAGGTGGAAGAGAGCTTCGTCGCTGAACCACATGTGCTCCAGGATCGATGGGTCTCTTTCGTAGTGATGCAGCAGTGTCTCACACATCTCCACCCGGCAATCGTAGTCTTGAGGTTCCAGCTTCTGAACCACCTGGATCTTGTACGGATACAGCTTGAGACCACGCCGCAAAATCCGTTGGATAGATGTCGCGCTGATGTTCAGTTCCGCAGCAGCTCGCCGAATGGACTTTCCTTGACTCTGAGTAAACGCCTCACGGACAGTTTCGACATTCTCCTCACTCCGCCCACTTCGAGGTCTTCCTGATCGTGGTTTGTCCTTTACGGATCGGGTCTCCATAAACTTCCGGTGGGTGGCGACGATGGTGTTCCTATCCGGTGCATAATGCTGTCCGTAGACTGCCCGGAATCGTCGCTGCACTTCGACCACAGATTGAAAAACCTCCTGCCATGCAGCGATTTTACACCTCTGCTCTAGAGTCAGCATGGTAGCAGAAGAAAACGGAGCAAAACTTCAAATGTAGACTCAAAAAAATTCTCAACTACTGAGTAAGAGTTTACCACAAGATGAACGTCGTTGGTCGATTAGCTGCAAAGAAAATTGAAAATCAAATTAGTGAGAGACTTTTGAAACACCCGGTGTATATATATATATATATATATATATATTATATATATATATATATATACAGGGTGTCCGAGAATTATCTGTACAATTTTTGGCTGTTTTAAAAGTCAACCATGAAGTGTAGAAATTCCAGTGTTGTCCCATTTTACAGAGAATCTCATTAAGTTTTTTCTGATACCACGTTTTGACAAGTTTTTTAGAAAGGTACGCGGGTGACAGACATTGATGATTTAAAAGCAAGAATCACAGCTGCTATTGAGCGAATTGATGTGGATATGCTGCAGCGTACATGGCAACATTTGGAGTATCGATTGGATGTTTTGCGAATCACTAATGGTGCACATATCGAATGTTTGTAACAAGGTTACTTTAATAAAAGAAACTTTTGAAAATACAGATTCTAAATAATCTTGTTTAAGAATTTTATTAAAAGATGAAATTGTACAGATAATGTTCGGACACACTGGAATTTCTAAAAAACTTGTCAAAACTTGGTATCAGAAAAAACGTAATGAGATTCTCTGTAAAATGGGACAACACTGGAATTTCTACACTTCATGGTTGACTTTTAATAACAGCCAAAAATTGTACAGATAATTCTCGGACATCCTGTATATATATATATATATACAGGGGTTGGACAAAATAATATGAACACCTTGATAAATGGCGGTTTTTATTCTTAATATGGAGTTGGTCCTCCTTTAGCCGCAATAACAGCTGCAATGCGTCGGGGAATTGATTCATACAACTTTTGGACAGTTTTTAACGACCACAGCGGTGTGGATTGGTGCATTATCATCCTGGAAGACGGCGCTGCCATTGGGAAACAGCGTTTGGACCATGGGATGGACCTGGTCAGCCAATATTGACAGATAGATCTGGGCGTTAACCCTACCATGCAGTACTACAGCTGGGCCAAGAGTATTCCACGATATTGCTGCCCAAACCATCACAGATCCGCCTCCATGCTTAACGGTTGGAGTCAGGCAGTCGGGGTCATAAGCATCTTTAGGCTGTCTCCAGACGTAAACTCGACCGGAACATGGAAATAGCGTAAAGGAGGATTCGTCGGAGTAGACTACATTCTTCCACCGGTCCATTGACCAATTCTTATGGTCATTACACCATTTTCTGCGCCGCTCAATGTTGATGTGCGAAAGGAAGGGTTGGCAATTGCAGCCCTCCCATGGTATCCAGCTCCATGGAGCTCGCGACGTACAGTTCTGGTCGATACCGGGCTTGCAAGATGCTGGTTAAGCTCTGCAGTCACTTTTGGAGCTGTGGTCTTATGGTTCTTTGTCACAATGCGCTTTAGCACCCGGCGGTCTCGATCACACAGCTTCTTCTTGCGTCCACTATTGCATTTGTCGGTGCTTGTCTTTCCATGGTTTTGGTATGCAGACATGACCATAGAGACAGTTCCTCTGGATACATTGAACATCTGAGCGGTTTTCGTCACCGATGCACCAGCCATCCGCGCTCCGACAATTTGCCCTCTTTGGAAGTCTGACAGGTCTTTCATAACTGCTAATTCATAATTCACTCAGATCTGTAAAAACAACGTGAGGGTTATAACATGACGTATACACTCTCTGTTACGCATTTAAATAGGTTTGCCAGTCATTTGACCGTTTACTTTGTGTCTGAGCAGTCCGTAAAGATAATTGGTGAAATCGGCGGGTGTTCATATTATTTTGTCTAACCCCTGTATATATATATATATATATATATATATATATATATATAATAGGCTAATGCTGTCTGTCTGTCTTTCCCACCCTAAAACGTAGAAATGGGTTTTTGGAGAAAAAATTACTAAGTAAAAGTTACTTAAAATTAATCGAAACCTACGGAAAAATTATAATTTTTTCAATGAAAAAAAATTTGAATTTATATATATAAATGTAGTGGTTAGCGTCGCTGACTACGAATCCATCGGCCCCGGGTTCGAGACCCGACGGCAGCCGGCGCGCAGCAAAACCCAGCTGTTCATCCTTCCACACAATAAAGAAAGTGGTTGGTAGATAAATGGGTACCCTAGGTGGCTTAGTGGTTAAGACGCTGGGCTGCTGATGGGGCGTGGTTCGGATTCCACGTTAAACTGTAGGTCTAAGGTGGAGTGAAAGCTTGACCTTCGTCAGAATGAACAGTTCGGACGGAAGCTAACCAAAGGTAACCAAAGGTGTGTATATATATATATAAAGGGTGATCCAGAGAAATGGGACCCAAAAGAAACCCCTGTAACTCTTAAAGTATAAGTCCTTTTATAAAATCATACGCATCATTCGAAAGAGGATAGTTACAAGTTTGTACAGGATTGTATAGGTTTTGACAATACAAGACAAGATAAGATACAAAACAAAATAAAAGTGTTAGTTAAAACTAACCCTTCAAGATGACTGCATGGACTGTGGAACAGCTGCGTTTCATAACTGAGCAATATTATGAGCATGGAAGAAGTGTAGTTTCAGCTCAAAGATCTTTCAAGGCAAATTTTCAGATGTCAAAATCACCTTCTAAGAAAGTAATCCGTCGGTGTGTCAGAAATTTTTCCCTAACTGGCAGCATTGGAAAAGAAAACCAACTGGAAGAGTGCGCACAGCAAGGATAGACGAGATCATTAACAGAACTCATGAAATTGTACAGGATAATCCTAACATAAGCCTCAGACGTGCTTCTCAGCTGTTAGGAGTTGGATATGGAACAACACACCGTATATTCAAACAAAATTTAATGCTCTTTCCATATAAAATTCAAACAGTGCAACAACTAAACGATGGAGATTTCGCACGAAGACGACAATTCTGTCAATGGATCCAACAGAAGGTAAATGACACCACCAATTTTCTAGCAACTTTGATTATGTCAGACGAAGCCCATTTTCACTTGAATGGAACTGTAAACAAACAAAATTGTCGTTTCTGGGCAACAGAAAATCCATTAAATATTACCGAAGTCCCGTTGCATAGTCAGCGTGTAACTGTTTGGTGTGGTCTTACTGCATCTCAGATCATAGGGCCGTACTTTTTCGAGGATTCCACCGGAAACACGGTCACCGTAAATGGTGATCGCTACGAAAAAATGTTGACCGATTTCCTTATTCCTAAATTAAGAGATCTTTGTCTAGAAAACCACTGGTTCCAACAAGACGGAGCTACCTGCCATACCACGAGGAACTGCATGGCAGTTTTGCGTCAAACGTTTCCAGGCGAGTTAATCTCAAGATTTGGAGACGTTGAATGGCCCGCAAGGTCTCCAGATTTTTTCCCTTAGATTATTATCTCTGGGGATATTTAAAGAGTAGGGTCTACAGAAATAACCCAACGACCTTGCAAGAATTGAAGGCCGCCATCACAAATGAGATACAGGTCATACTACCGCACACTCTTGCAAAAGTGATGCAGAACTTACAAGCGAGAACACTGGAATGCTTGGCAACTAATGGAGCACATTTGAAAGGAGTCATTTTAAAAAAATAAATATTTCATAATAAACTTGTAACTCTACTCTTTCGAATGATATATAGTTTTTATGAAAGGAATTAAATATTAAGAATATTTGGCTTTTTTTTATGGGTCCCATTTATCTGTATAGATAATTATATATATATATATATATATATATATATCTGGAAGCATTTATATATATTATATATTTATATATATTATATTATTATATATATATTATTTATATATTAAAGCTATAAACTGGGAAGCTGTTGCATCCAGCATGGAAGTAATAGATTGGAAAACAATTTTTGAGGCCAAGACAACGGAAGAGATGCTAATGACTTTAGAGGAGAAGACGTCAGAAATTGTGGAAAGACATGTCCCAAAAATACAACATAGAGGAAAGAGAAACAGGTTCGAGAGAAAAAAAGAGGTCATTGTTCCGAAAGAGAAAAAGAGTGACTGCAAAATTAAGTAACTGTAAAGATAACATCAGAAAAATATTAAATGATAAACTGCAGAGTATCGATGACGTCATACAGGAACTAACTGAGAAGCATACAGAAAAAGAAGAAGACGACGCTATAGAAGCGATAAAGGTTAACTCAAAGTATCAGGTCATCCCGTAAGTAATGTCGTTTTTTACGATAGATTAAGTTTAAACTAGTCCTACTCGGTTTAAGCATAAATTTTCCGAAGGTTATATCTAAGAGGAGATCTATCGTGTTTCGCTACATACTTTACAGACCTTGACCAGTGAAGACGTGTGTGTTGCTTTATGTGAACCCCTCATAAACATGGCGGTATCAGAAGAGCATATCAGGCATATAATGCTTTACGAGTTCAAAAAAGGGAATAGTTCTACCGAAGCAACGCGAAATATTCAGGAAGTTTATGGCAACGATATTCTGCATGTGAGGAAATGTCAAAGATGGTTTCAAAAGTTTAGGAATGGTGACTGCTGTTTGACAGATGCAGCACGCTCTGGACGCCCTGCTGAGTTTGATGATGACCTACTGTTAGCCGCACTTGAAGAAGACTGTTCAACAACTGTCGAAGAATTGGCCCAGAAACTCAATCCACTATCCAGTGGACTGCTGCGATTCGATTTGGAATGCTATCTTGGAGTTTTTGTAAGAAATCCACTGGAATGTTGTTCCATGCATCTAAAAGGACCTGGCATAGCTTTTCTCTCGATTTTGGCTGCTTTTCTTGCTTCTTTTTGCCTAAATAATCCCAAACAGCCTCAATAACACTGGTATGCATATGAAATGTTTTTGTCTGTTGTGAGGGTTTTTTCAACTCATATTATATAATTCGACCATGCTGAATTCGAAAATGACATTGGTTTTCCTCAATCAGGTCAGGTTTTTCCTCTATTGACCATTTATTATAAGTCCAATTTTATCCCCAAATTTATTGATTTTTTTAGCTTAAACACTGTAGATACGAGTAATATTATAAGAACACTCGTGAAAAATGAAAACATTGTGTGAATAAATACTTTTATTCATACAATGAATATGGAAAAAAGTTTATTGAGGAAGGAATGAAGTTTTTTTGGCTTTCCGTCTGTGTTTTTCTTCGGGCACGTCTCGCTTCAAACACCAGCAATAGTCCGCCAGCATATTGATATCCCAGTTTCCCTGGTACCTCTCTTCCATTATTTTGATATCTTGGTGAAATCGTTCACCTTGTTCCTCACTATAATCCCCGCAATTTTCAGGAAAATAGTCCAAGTGGGACCACAAAAAGTGCATTTTTATGGACATGCGCGACCCATAAGCTTTGAAAGCTTCCATCAAGTTTTCGACAACGGACTCGTATTCTGGACTTCTACGCTTGCCAAGAAAATCAGTGACAACTGATTTGAATGCCTGCCAGGCATTCTTCTCAGTTGGAGTCATTGCGTTTTCGAACTGAGTATCCTTGATCAAAGTTCGAATTTGAGGACCATCAAAAACCCCAGCATTTAGTTTAGCATCAGATATATGAGGAAATTTACTCTCGAGATATCGGAATGCTGAACCCTCCTTATTCATTGATTTGATGAAATTTTTCATCAAGCCCAGCTTAATATGAAGTGGTGGGAGCAAATTTTTGTTGGTGGTACAAGGGGCACTGAAACGACATTATGCGACCCAGGTTCAAAATTCTCTCTGGATGCCCATTCACGCTGTGCATAGTGTTTCTCATCCGCTCGGCTATCCCATTTGCAGATTTGCAGAAGAAACATGGGTATTTCGTGTATCCCCCTTGCATTCCCAATACAAATGCCACAATCTGAAAAAAAATGAAAATATTTAAAGAATTTAGAGAATTTGTTCTATCAGATAAAAAAATCTATGCATTGGACTGTATCACTTCTGTGGGGAAGTTAAGTGTTCTTATACGCTCTCAAATAACCTTTGGAAAAAACAACATAGTCAATAGCAATAGTTTACTTATGATATTAGTATTACCTTCAAATCTCCACAGATCCTCCAGTTATGTTGGTCGTATACGAGAGCATCCAGTAAAATTTTCATGTTATCGTAGCTCTCAGTAAGTTGTACGGAATGTGCTACAGGGACTGATGCAACCCTATTCCCAATGTTGAGAAGTACTGCTTTCAAACTTCGTTTAGACGAGTCTATAAATAGCCTCCATTCTGATGCGTTATATGGCAGGCCCAAGGATTCGATTAGCCCCTCAACATTGCAGCAGTACACTAAGGAAGAGGTATTTTCGTGCACTGCAAAAAACTTGCGGAATTCTTCCTCTCGTTTCCTATACCAGGAGAATGTTGTTCCCGGAGCCAGCAAGTTGTCCTCTCAACGTCGTGAGCCCAAGATCTCGGCAGCTAATTTCGAAAGTCCTAAATCCCTGGTAAGATCATTAAGTTTGGCCTGGTTGAGAGGCCTCGGCTCATTTGAAGCGGTATTTTGAGGTATATACGACTGGGACTGGTCATTGGCATTGGTCATTGATTCATCATCAGAATCATCGAAGTCCAGGGTTTGAGGTGGGTCGGGTATTGGAATTCCAGGACCATGGGGTACAGGTCTCATAGCAGAAGGAATGTCAGGGTATACAACAATGTGTTTATTCTTCTTGTTAACTCCTGAAAATAGAAACACAGAAACATGGATATAAAACTTGCATATGAAATAGAAGAAGCATTCAGACAGTGGCGGCTCGTGAGGGAAGGCTGCGGTCTGTAAGATATGAAATAGGTCGATGGAGTCTGTATATTTTCTTTCTTTTTCATTCATATTGTCCCTTCGGGGACAATATGAATGAAAAAGAAAGAAAATATACAATCATTGTATATGTAAATGTAACTTGTATAACAATATGTATGTGTAAATGTATTTTCTATAACAATATGTATATGTAAATGTGTGATTACCATTATGGTGAATATTATGCTAATATGGTGAATATTACATTATGGTGAATATTATGTCAAGTTTCATACGAGGATTTCAAAATATTTAAGAAAAATAAATTTATAAGCCCACCTTGGAGGTTTGTCATGCAGAAATAGCAATCTGTCACGTGATCCTTTCCTTCTCTCCAAATCATGGGAATTCCAAAAGGCAAAGATTTCGCTCTGCCTTTGCTCCATCTTCTCAAATTTTCAATGCACTTCTTGCAGCACATATGAGGTGCGAAATTTTTGTCCTGGTCCCCTAGCTTAATTCCAAAGTATGCTCTATACATTGTCTTCACAAATTTAGTGATTTGGGACTGGTTATTTGGCATGGTAACCGTCCCACATATGTAGCAGAATCTATTGGGATCATTTTTACACGCTCTATTCATTATGAAATATTTTATCTATATGCCTGAAAAGTAAAAAAAGATATTATACAAGTGAAACAAGTGATGATAGATGTTACTGTTCCAATTCCGCTTTGACAAAATCACGAAAAATTCTATTTTACTTATGAGGCCATAGCCGGATAACCTGAGCTGATTGAGAAAAACGGATTGCAGATTCGAAATCAGCAGGAAAACCTCTATAAGAATCACTTACAAAACCCTTGACAGCAAAATTGATACATACCAGTGTAATATTTAAATCAGGGCTCTGAAGAGGCCACTCCATCAGTTGCGAGTCTCCACGTTCTTTTTTAATCTCCAAATAGGTTTTGACTATACTGGCAGTATGCTTCGGGTCATTGTCGTGCTAAAAATAAAATTTTGCCCAATTAATCTCTGACCTGATGGCACAGCATGATGAATTAGGATCTGTCTGTATCTTTCGGCATTCAGTATTCCATCAATTTTGATGAGATTCCCAACACCATTTGCTGAAATGCACTCCCAAACTTGGAAAGATCCTTCACCATGTTTAGTTGTTGGCTGCAAACACATTTCCTTGAATTGTTCTCCGTTTCTTCTTCTCACATACTCTCTTCTCTTTGTGCCAAACTTTTAAATTTGATCGTCACTCCAGAGGACCCTTTTCCACTGGTCAGCATTCAAATTCTTGCGCTTTTGAGCATATTTGAGCCTCTTTGACTTGTTTCCTTTCCTGAAAAATGGCTTTTTGATTGCCACTCGACCATTAAGACCATTTCTGGTGAGTGATTTCCTCACGGTGGATGGGTGGACTTGTAATCCTGAGGTCTGGGCAAGTTCTGCCAAAAGTTCTGCATTGGATTTTCGTCTATTTCTGAGAGATGTTAGCTTTAGGTGTCTCTCATCATTTTTAGAAAGTTTCCTTGGCCTTCCACTGCGTTTTCGATCTTCAACTTTGCCTGTTTCGCGCTGTTTCTTCAAAATTGCTTGAATATCACATCTTGACACCCCAGTTTGTCGCGATATTTCTGATTGAGATTGACCCTGCTCGTGCAATAATACCACCCGGTGTCGAGTTGCAGTGAATATTTTAGCCAGTGCGTAACCAATGTAAAATTTTATGCCTTTATCTGGAAAAAGAGAGAACATTAACAATTAAGAAATTTGATTAAAAAAAATTAAATTTCATGTAGTTAGGAGCATTAAACAATTACAAACATATGACAGAAGTTCTGTTTACAAACTGTTACTGAATGAGCTTAGAATATCCAGCAGTAGCACGTTTTGATGAAACATCCGTTTTCTTTGTTAAACTGCTTAATAACTAAAATTACTGACAATGACTACACATTATAATTTATATTTATAATAAAACAACACTAACATGCTGAAATATTCAACATAATTATTAAAAAAAGAAAAAACGCAACTGTACAAGGGTGCCTAAGATTTTTGTATAGTAGTATATATATACACACAGGGTGGCCCAAAAGTTCCTTTACCGAGATTATTGAATTTTAGTTTGTATGTGTATTGTTTCATATTTCTTTAATATATATATATATATATATATATATATATATATATATATATATATATATATATATATATTAATGTTTTTCTATTTTCAGGGTTATATATTGATAATGGCAGGAGGTGACAGAAGGCTGACATTAGATTAAAGAATTCGCAGTGAAAGAATGGTTGGGTATAGGAAAAAAAATCGGCCATATTTCAAGATCGTTTCCGCTGTGCTTTTCCAGCTTCAGTCCCACCATCTCGGCAAACTAAGCATTCCTTGCCTGCAAAATTTCACTCAACAGTTTCACTTGCTGACGCTGCAAGATCAGAACGACCGAGAACTGGCAGAAGTGTTACAAACACTGAACACGTACGACAGGCGTTTGAAAACAGCCCGAGGAAATCTCAAAGAAGGGCATCTTCAGAAGTTACAATTCCTCGTTCGACCTTACAAAGAATAATGAAAAGCCTCAACCTTAGGAACTGGAGCCCGCGCCTAATGCAATAACTCAATGAAGACGATCTGGACAGACCTGAAGAGTTTTGTGAATGGTATGTTGAAAGATGTGATGATAATGAAGGGTTCGAGGACAGAGTTCTCTGGACCGACGGAGCTCAGTTTAAACTGAATGGTCAATTTAATAGGCACTTTTGTGTTTATTACAGTCCCCAAAATCCTTATCTGGTGGAAGAAGAGGCAATGAACACACCGGAAATAACTGTATGGGGTGGAATATCATCTTTTGGAATTTTTGGGCCTGTGCTCTTTCATGGATCGTGACTAGCGACAATTACCTAGAAATGTTACGTGACATTATTGTGCCACAGTTACGGGGTTTACAAAATTTTGATTCCATAATTTGGATGCAAGATGGAGTTCCGCCTCATTATGGACAAAACGTTAGACAATTCTTGAACGAAACATTTGATATGTGGAATGGAAGAAGAGGAAATGTTGAATGGCCACCAAGGTCTCCAGATTTAACCCCTTGTAACTTCGCGCTATGGGGTCTCTTGAAAGATAAAGTGTTCCATTCAAAAGCTAGAAGTTTAGAACATCTCAAAGACAGAATAAAAGATGAATTCCAGGCTTTGGCAAATAATCAAGAACTTTGCAAGAAAATATGTCATTGTGTTTATAAACGCTGTCAAAGGGTGTCAGGAAATGATTGCCCCCCCCTGTACAGAAGAAACTGAAAGGAATAGAAAAAAACAGACAAAACCACGCGAAAGAGCGTTTAATTTTGAATAAAAAACACTTGTT
Organism: Bathynomus jamesi; assembly: GCA_023014485.1. Taxonomy (NCBI): domain Eukaryota; kingdom Metazoa; phylum Arthropoda; class Malacostraca; order Isopoda; family Cirolanidae; genus Bathynomus; species Bathynomus jamesi. The sequence goes on from JAJOZX010010103.1 coordinate 100,522, forward strand.
TTAATAGCGGGTGTTGCCCCCATTTGCAGCTCTGACGGCCATTAATCGACGAGGGTATGATCCCAGAAGTGTCTCAAAGAGATCGGTATCATGACTCATTTCTTCAAGGACTTCGTTGATCTTTGCAGTCATAATTTCTGTTGAATACCGATTCTGAATGGGTTGTTCCAGCATTAAGGACTCCACCCGATCCTTCATGATGGATCCGACATGTTCACAGACATTAAGATCGGGAGAATTGCCAGGCCATTCATTATTTCCGAAAAAATCAATGTTATTGTCCTTAAGCAGTTGTTGAGTCGCAAGTGCTTTCATACAGGGGGCTTTGTCGTGAAGAAAGGTTGCCTGTTCAACATCCAAAACACACTCGGGGTCTTTCAAAAACGGAATTACATGTTGGGCTAAAATTACATTTCGAAAATAAGGCCCATCCCAACTGGTTCCTCTTGGTTTGATAACCCAGATGAGCTTCCGTATAGAGAACACAATGAAAACACCCACACATGCTGGATTTTTACTATTTCTCGATACTTCTGGTCGTCTGGACTTCATCAGGAGTTGTTGCCCAAACCCGATCATTCTGAAAATTTGGTTTTCTGGAGACATAAACGAAGAATTCATCGCTGACAACCAAGTGAAGGAAATCGTCTTCCGTCCATTCCTCAAGATAATCACAAAACCATAGCCGATCTTCAATATTAAGATCACTCTTCCGTGGCTTAGTTATTTCATGCCAAGCACTCAAGCCTTGGCGAACTCGAAATTGGTGCACAAGTTGCCGATTGACTATCTTACCACGACGGATAAGTATCTCTTTCGCTACCTCAGAGCAGCTCTTCTTTCGGCGCCGTGATGCAGCAAGCACAATGTCTTTCGATTCTTGAGATAATTTCTCCGGTCTTCCTCCTCGAAATTCTGTTTCACAATCTTCAGGATTCTTATTCCAATTCCTTTTGACAAAGTCTTCTGATCTTTTTAATCTCTCAGCCACCCAGTGTCGAGTTATGAAAGTTGCACCAGCTTCCTTTGCTTCACGAAATGTGACAGCTCGAATGCGGTCAAGAACTCGCTTTTTCTCTGAATCGTTCAAAATAGATGATGCCATGGTTTCTGTGGGGAAAAAAATGGTAAGAATTAAAATCACAGGAATAGAATATAATGGTTTTTATTCAGATTTTAACGCTCTTTCAAGTGGTCTCGCTGGTTTTTATCTATCTCTTCTAGTTTTGCTCTACAGGGGGTGGGGGGGGGCAATCATTTCTTGACACCCCCATTCATTCCCATTCTTGTGGCAATTACACTTGTTATTTGGGTGTACATTTTTTGGTAGATCATAAATATAAAAGTAAAATATGTTTTTTATATTTTTCCTAGTAAAAGCTTCAGAGTATTGCTATCAAAAGTTCGATAAAGGAACTTTTGGGCCACCCTATATATATATATATATATATATGGGATGAATTTCACGATTAAATCCGCGAAATGAATGAATGATGCAAATCCACAAGGAAAAAGAAAAATGGCTCCAAGGCCTTTCGTGTATTCAAAAATACACCTCGTCAGGGAATGAAGGGAGAAGGCGAGATGACCAAAATATATAGAGAGGGACGGAAAAACAAAAAGATTTGCACATAATTAACAAGAGTTAATGAGAGGCAAAAGGTATTTCAACAGGATATTGTCAATTTTATATATTCCCGCACTGTTATTGAAATTATTTTTAAAATGGATAAATGCTCATTCTAGAATATTCTTTTCACTTATATCTGTGTTTTTAACGAGCGCTTTAGAACTCTCCCACTTGATACTAGTATCAAGTGGGATAGTTCTAAAGCGCTCATAATTGAACTCATATGTTATTGAAAATACTTTAAAATACCTTTTGCCTCTAATTAACTCTTGTTAATCATGTGCTAATCTTTTTATTTTTCTGTCCCGCTGTACATAGGTATATATTTTTGTCATCTCGCCTTCTCCCTTCATTCCCTGACGAGGTGTACTTCTGAATACGGGAAAAGCCTTGGAATCATTTTTCTTTTTCAGTGTGGGTTTGCCTACCCGGTTAGGTTAATTGAATGCCCTGTTAGGTTAACTGTTCGCCATTGATGATTGGTTAGGTTAAATCGTAATATTTTCGTTAGCTTTAACGAAAATAACACGACTTAACCTAACCAATCGTCAAGGGCATACAATTAACCTAACCGGGCATTCAATTAACCTACCCGGGCATATATATAAATAACCTAACCGGACATATATATAAATAGCGTTCAACTTCGACCCAGGCAACGCCGGGTCGCTCCGCTAGTAATACATAATTCAATAACTTTTAAAGTTAGCTTATACACACACACACACACACACACACACACACTCTACAGCTGTGAACATAGCCACCTGCTATAACAATAACAACGAGATAATAATAAATAATCAAGTAACGCACACAACGTTCTCTGTAGCAAACTCGAGAGGAAAATCATGACACTATTCAGGCAACGAAGACAAACCGTAAAACATCTTCACAGATGCAGAACTGATGCAAAGAGACTCAAACTAGAGAGGAAACTTGGCGAAAGAGAAATGAACCTAAAGCAAACATTCATACATATGACAAACGAGGAGGAAAACAAGGTAGCAGAAAACATAAAAAATGACCCAAAATACTTCTACAGGTTTGCGAAAAGGAAAATACAGTGGAAGGAGAGTATTGGTCCGTTCAAGACGAGGAGGCTGAATACACAAATGACCCGAAAGAAATAAGCGAACTGCTTTGGGAACAATTTAACTGTGTTTAGTACCCCAAAGTCCGAGATGGAAGTGGAAAACCCAGACGAATTTTTCGACATAGATACAAATCAACCAAGAACAAATTCCGTCACAAACCTATTAATGGCCTTCGAGTTCACGGAAGGAGATGTAATTACGGCCTTATCACGGGTGCGAGACAATTCAGCGCTAGGGCCAAACACATGGAGTGCCACGTTTCTGAAGAAATGTAAAGAGAGTATTGCCAAACCGCTATACTAACTATGGAGGAAATCACTCGACACAGGACAAATTCCACTTCCCTTAAAGAACACGAATATTGCTCGCATATTTAAAGGTGGTAACAGAGCAAAGCCCAAGAATTATCTGCCAGTGGCTCTCACTTCACACCTTATAAAGTGCTTTGAACGTAGAATTAGAGCCAAAACTACCTACTACCTACAAGAAAAAGACTTATACAACCCAAATCAACATGGCTTCAGGGCTGGAAGATCATGTCTATCACAGCTACTAGACCACCAGGAGAAAATATTGGAAACACTGTGTCCAGGACAAAACATAGATGTAATATATACGGACTTTGCTAAAGCCTTCGATAAATGTGACCATGGAATCATAGCACACGAACTTAAGAATACAGGAATTACTGGAAAGCTAGGAAGATGGATATTTAATTTCTTGACGCAAAGAACACAAAGAATGGTGGTAAACGGAGTTAAATCGGAAGTCTTGGAAGTTGTGAGCTCTGTCCCACAAGGAACAGTATTAGCTCCCTTGCTGTTCATAATAATGATTGCAGATATTGATGCAGATATTAAGGACAGTACTGTATCATGCTTCGCAGATGACATAAAGATATGTAAGGAAATATTGAACGAAGGTGACATAATAAAATTACAAAACGACATTGAAACATTATTCCAGTGGGCAGAAGACAACAATATGAAGTTCAACGAAGAAAAATTCCAACTTCTAAGATATGGTAATAACAAGGAGCTGCAGAATAAAAGGTACAAAACTCTGCAAGCCAAATCTACAAGTCAGGGATCTGGGAGTAATAATGTTGCGGATACAGAATTCAGAGAGCACTACTACTACATCAAAATTACAACGGCATATATATATATATATATATTATTATATATATATATATATATATATATATATATATATATATATATATATATATATATATATAGGGTGAACCAAATGTAGGTGGACAGTAAATGATAACGTTTATTTTGAGAATACATATTTAATTTTTTTGTATACTATAATACAAAATAAAATTTAAATAAATTTAGTTATAATATTTAATATAATATAACACAAACACCATAGTTATAATGAACACCATAGTTATAATATAATATAACACAAACCGTATTCAACCTACTGTCCACCTACTTTTGGTTCACCGTGTATATATATATATATATATATATACCAGATTAGGTTAATTGAATGCCCGGTTCGGTCAACTGAGTGCCCGATTAGATTAATTGAATGCCCGGGTAGGTTAATTGAATGCTCGGTTCGGTTAATTGTACGCCGTTGACGATTGGTTAGGTTAAGTCGTGATATTTTTGTTAAACCTAAGGAAAATATAACGACTTAACCTAACCAATCGTCAAGGGCGTATAGTTGACCTACCGGGCATTCAACACCCAGGTGTACAACCTCGGGACCTAATCAATATGTGTGTGAAGT
>JAJOZX010010103.1:110000-140000 GCA_023014485.1 Bathynomus jamesi
CTTCCAAAGTGGAATACATTCTATCCCATCTCTTTATGCTGAAATCTCCATTTTAGATTTCAATGTTTACCACCACCTTTGGCTTTCCCCCCATTTCACTGACATCCCTGTTGAACTAGCTTACTTCTAACTTACTAGCTTACTCGTAAATTTCTCTGTCTTGAATGACCAAGAGCAAATTGTATTGCACCCTACTTGTATCCCCGATCGTCTTGGAGAAAGACCTACCATTCTGGATTTATTTCTCACCACTCACCTTCTTATCTGTCAAACCTTTTTCTCCGATGGGCTTCTCCGACCACAATTGTATATTTGTTTCCTGTCCTGTTGCTCGAGTCCGGCCAATGTATCCTTCCAAGAGGAGACGCCTTTAGCACTTTGGCGCCGCTAATTGGGAGACTCTTAGACAGTACTTCCCTGATTCCCATGGAACGATTACTGTCTCCGTGGCCGGTGCCCCTCCGAGTGCGCTGAGCGCATCTCGAAGTGATTCTCTCTGGCAAGGAGGGGCACGTTCCATATTCTATTCCGACTAGTAATAAAAAATAACCTTGGTTTAACGTTGCTTGTTCTAATGCTATCCGCAACAAAGAGGAAGCTTTCAGAAGGTAGCATCGCCATCCGATTCCTGATTCTTACTTAGCTTATATTTCCGCCCGGAATCATACAAATCTGTTCTTCAACTCGCCAAAATATTCTTTCATCAGGCAAAAATGTGAAAATCTATCTAATTCGAATTCTTCTCGCTCTTTCTGGCACCTAACCAAGAACCTCTCTAACTTTACTTCTTCTTCTCTTCCTCTTTTCCATTCCAACGGCTCAGTTGCCGTCTCTTCTCCTGATAAAGCTGAACTCTTCGCTCAAACTTTCGTCTCCAACTCAACCCTGGAAGATTCCGGTGCTGTTCCTCCATCTCCTCCTCCTTCTGACTTAATTATGTCTGAAATTAGACTCTATTCCAAAGATGTTTTTTCTGCCCTATCTGGGCTCAATTCTAGGAAGGCATACTGTCCTGATGATGTCCCTTCTGTTATTCTCAAGAATTGTGCTTCTGTGATGACACCCTGAAAGGCACTCTTTCGTCTTTGTCTTTCATCTGGTACTTTTCCTTCATGCTGGAAGTTCGATTTCATTCAGCCTGTCCCAAAGAAGGGTGACCGCTCTCAACCCTCCAGCTGTCTTCCAATTACTTTGACTTCTTGCTTTTAGAAAATTTTTTAATCTATTCTTAATAGGAAGATTCTTAAATACCTCTCTTTTCACACTCTTCTTTCAGATTGTCAGTATGGGTTCGACAAGTGACGCTCTACTGGCGATCTTCTTGCAAATCCTCCTCTCGGGATTTAGGTGAAACTTTTACTATTGCGCTAGACATATCAAAAGCTTTTGATAGAGCGTAGCACAAATCCTTAATTTTCCAACTGCCCTCCTTCGGTTTCTATCCTTCTATCTGTACCTTCATCTCTCATTTCCTTTATGACCGATTTATATCTGCGTTTGTAGATGGCCACTGTTCTTCTCCTAAAGCTATTAATAGTGGCTTTCCTCGAGGCTTTGTCCTGTCACCCACTGTTTTCCCTTTATTTATCAATGATCTATTAAGTTGCACTTCCTGTCCTATCCCCTCCTATGCCAATCATTCCACTCTTCACTTCTCCACTCGCTTCACAAAGTGTCCCTCTCAACAGTCACTCCATGTTTCGCGTGGAACGGCTATGATGCACCTGACCTATGATCTTACTACTATCTCTGACTGAGGCAGAGAAAACCTTGTGCTTTCAATGCCTCAAAAACTCATCCCCTTCATCTGTCTACTTGTCACAATCTTCCATGCGACTACCCCCTTACCTTCAACAATACACAACTCAATCCTTCCTCTTCTCTTAACATTCTTGGCGTTTCTTTTCTTCGTGGTCTTTCCTGGAAAGATCACATATACTCTCCTTCTAAAACAGCTTCTAAGAGGTTAGGTGTGCTGCATCGGCTCCGCAGTTTCTTCACCCCTGCTCAGTTGCTGTCTCTGTACAGGGGTATTGTCTGCACTTGAATGGAGTACGCTTCTCATGTGCAGAGTGGCTCAACCCACACATCCCTATTTGACCGGGTGGAATGAAAGGCTTTTCGTCTCATCATTTCCCCGTCTCTTACTGACCGACTTCAGTCCCTCTCTCTTCGCCGCACTGTTGCCGTATTCTCGCTTTACTATGGTTATTATAACGGACACTGCACTTCTGAACTCTCTAACTGCATGCCTTCTTCTTTAAGGACAACACGCGATACCAGAGTTTCGACACATTTTCAGTCCTTTTCTGTCCCGTTCTCTAACGCATGAATCGATATTTTCAATCTTTCATCTATTCAACCAGTCAACTCTGGAACAATCTTCCTCAATCCATATTTACCCCTGTCTATGACCCCAACTCTTAAAACGCAGAGTGTCCAGGCATCTGGAAAACCTTGAACCTTGATTTTGGCTCTCTTTGTCCTCTATGGGGTGATCGTTTGGGGGGCATTCGCCCTTGTCCCCTCCTTCCTGCATAAAAAATGTATGCATATCTTCATTTCCTGACGAGGTGTACTGTTGATATACGAAAGAACTTGGAATCGCTTGTCATTTTTCCTTGTGAATGTATATCATTAATTTATTTCACGTGTTCTGTATATACTGTATATATATATATAATGAAAATAACCACGAAGGAAAAAGGAAACGCAGAATGGTGCTGAAGTCGAAACTGATCAATCTATCGTTGGTTTCAGTGCGTATATTATTCAGTTTTTCACTAAGGTCCGTGGAATTTTTTACATGTGAACTATCTCTGATTCACATGTAAAAAATACCACGGACCTTAATGAAAAACTGAGTAATATACGTACAGAAACCAACGATAGATTGATCAGTTTCGACGTTTATTCATTGTTTACAAAAGTGCCGATTGACGATATGCTTGACTTCCTCTCCCGAGAATTACATAAGTATGACCTGCCACTACCTGCACACATCGTTTTGGAACTCATTAAACTTTGCATCAAAGACTGTAAATTCACTTTCAATAGCGAATATTATTAACAGGTTTTTGGGAAGGTCTTGGGTAATCCCTTGTTGCCCCTCCTCTCCAATATTTATATGGAGTTTTTTGAAATCACTTACATTCCGAGAATCCTTGGGATTGACATCCCATGGTTGCGGTAAGTCGTCGATATTTTGTGTATCTGGCCCATGAAGCGTGACCTAGATGACTTCCTCCTTCAGTTAAATAATCAAGTCCCCTCCATTACGTTTACTTTAGAAGTGGAACAAAACAAATCAATCCCATTTTTGGACGTGTGTGTACATAGAGAAAGCCCAGGTTTGAAGTTTAGTATTTATCGGAAAAAAAAACCAATTTGTTTTATGTACACTTTTACTCCGGACATGACACCCCATTAAGAAAGCCACATTTTCTTCAAAGTTTCTCCGCCCTCTTAGGATTGCCAGTCCGTAATACATGGATGCCGAATTAGAAAAAATCAACAGTATTGGAAGTGATTTGTGTTACCCCACCTGCATTTTTGGAATCTTGTCTTAACAAGGCAAAACGAACTTTCTATCGTGTGAATAATAACCCTCGCACTTTGTCGAAGAATATTTTACTACTTCCATTTTTCCCGGGCTTTTTAGGCATTGTTAATGTACTTAAACTTTTGGCTATAAATGTAGTATTTTCATATGACAATATTTGTGAAAAATATCATAGTAAAAAACAGTCCTACCAATAATTCAGGCATTATCTATAAAATTGGTTGCAAACAATGTGATTCCTTTTACAGTGGACAGACGGAAAAGGATTTGCAAACGCGTGTAAAACAGCATCAATATTCAGTTAGAACGAGACAGTCGTCCAGTGCCCTTTTCGTCCATTTGTCAGAGTTATCCCACTGTATTGATTGGAATAAAGCTTCAATTTTGTTTTACTCAAGCGACATCGTTAATAGAAATATTCTTGAGTCTGCCATTATTCAACTTACAAATAATTTCAACATTAGTCCTGGCCTTTTTTCGCTTGATCCTGTTGTTTTGATTCGATCAGAACGGATTTAGACAAGAGGGCAAAGTGTTAAAACTCTGGTAGTTTTTCCTTATAAATTTGTATGCTTCTCATACATTTTTTATTGTTTTACTTTTATTTTTTGTGACCTATATATATGTAAAAATGAACAATGAATAATCAATATTCATTTTTACATAAGAACCAAAATCGCTTAACGCGAGTTTGGATAATAATTTTACTTGTAGCTTCCTCTTATTGTTTGTGTCACAACCCTACGATCTACCATTTCTATGGTTTAGTCGTATCCATTTTCCACTTGTTATAGAAGTTATTATAATTAATTATGATTGTCTTGCGTCTCACCCTCGACCCTAGATTATGCATACACATTGCACATAACAGGATTGGAACCTGTAGTTGTACTTCTTAGTCATTAATACCCACTCTTTGTCTCTAATTCGTTCTTGTAAATCTTCATAATAATGATTTGTACTATACGTACAAATTCAATAACTTTGACGTCACATTTTCCCGTCATTAATTTCCCTTCATCATATCTCTAGTATTCAATGTATGAAAATTCTTTAACATCATAATAAAAACTGTACACTCTATAGAAGTCATTATTTATATGTTATGTAGTATAAATATAACTATTATTCGACCATATCCCCCTCCCCCCATACGTCCATATCTTATCTTGACCATTATCCTATGTCAATTTTATTAAATATTCATTTTGCTCGTGAAATGCAAAACTTTATGCATTCGTTCGGAAACGCGCAAATACGTTCTCGTATTATTTTTTTATTATTTTTTTTCAAGTGCGTTCACCCCTCGTAAGATATTCATAAATACTTATGCAAGTGTACGCAATTCGCAAATCAGCATAAATCGAACATCTGAAAACGTGAAACCTCCTGTCCCTCTGATTTCAAATTTATAACATGTTATAACATATTATAACATATTATGTTGTGTATAAATTATCTCGTATGTGCCCATGTATTGTGTTGTACTAATAACCATATATAATAACCATATATAATAACCATATATTATAACCATATATTATAACCATATATAATAACATATATAAATATAAAAACACTGTAAGAATTGTAAACGACGTAATGTACTTCAATGAAACTGTAATTAAATGTAATGATTTAATAATAATATAAGAATGTACTTTAATAGAACTGTAATGGACAATCATAAGCGAATGTGAAGTAATCCATAATCGCAATCATAATTGTAATAAACCCAAACTAAAATGTACTCAGTAATGTACTTAAATTGTACTCATGTAGGGCCTACTACTCCGAAATTATGTCGCCCTTTAGAAATGCATAGTCGGCGAAAACACGATCATTTTTATTTTTATTTTTTAAATTTTTATTTGGAATCTTTCATCTGATCATGTGTTTAAAAGGGGGGAAACTTAACCTTCAAACTGCATTTCCCCCCAAAAATTCAGATTATAAGCACACCGGACAAAAAATTAGTCACCCCTTTCAGAATGTACCTAATAACGTGTGACGGCGCCTCTGGCCCTGATAACCGCACGAATCCGGCGAGGCAGAGACTCTACGAGGTTGTGCATGTACTGAACATCGATTTCTGCCACTCGTTCATCTGCCGGTCCCGAAGTTCCGCCAGAGTCCTGGGTGTCTATTCCTGCGCTTCACTTTCTGTTTCCAGCCTGAACAACACCTTCGACGCATTCAGGATTAAAGGCTTCATTGGACCTGCGATGTACTCGTCGCCTCCCATCATTGGAGAACAAACAAAAATGGGACTCATCGGACCAAATTACACGTTTCCAATCTGCCGCAGTCCAGTTTTTGTGCCTCTGAGCCCATTTATAACGTGCCAATTTGTGACTTGCTGTTAACAGCGGCCTCTTCCGTGGTACCCTGCTCCAGATGTCCATCGCATGCAGTTCTCGTCGCAATGTCCGTTCGGAAATTGGTCGCTGGAGAACCTCATTGGTTTCTTGGAGCAATTGTTCTCTGGTTTGAAAACGATTTGCAGTTACTAGACGAGAAACATGGCGGCGGCCCCTATTGTCGAGAATTGTTTTCCGGCCACAGTTACGCCGTCGATTGTCAGTTGATTGCGAACTACACCACTCTTTGTAAACTCGCTGGACAGTACGCGTTGACACACCAACAAATTGGGCTACTTCAGACATTTTGTGTCCGTGGGCTCTGCCAAACACGATGGCTCCTTTTTGCCACTGAGTAACGTTTGCCTCACGACCCATTTTGCAGACTATATCCAACACACTTTGTTCTTCACCACCTCACGAAACAGATCTGATCCTGTGTGCTACGTCACCGCTACTTGTCACTTACCAATGCTACATCAGCGCCCTCTGTGTGACCTTGAACTTCCTACTATCGGTGCTATTAGGGGTGACAAATTTTTTGTCCGGTGTGCTTATATAAAGCATGTAATTGTAAAATCACGTCACTTCTTCACTTCTTCACTTCGATTACTTCGTTTAACACTCCCTTGTTAGCAGCCTCGCTGCGAGGAGGGGGCAGAGGCCCCTTACCTCCTTAATTTTTAGAGTCCGGCCTGAGCCATGGTCGAAAGAGGTCGAACCTCTACCCCTGTAAAATTCAGAGCACTACTTGTAAATTTTTTAGAAGTAAACTACAGTAAGAGAAACTTTTTATTTTCCCCTTCGAATTGGGCTCTCTTCAGAAGAATTTAGTCAGTAAAGTCGATAAGTTTAGTACCAAGAGAAAGTATCAGAGTATTATAGAAAGAGAAGAATTAACAACTGTCGACCCTATAGCGAGAGAAAAGAAATTAGAATATTATAGAAGAAAAGTATCGCGAGAAAATATCCGTTGCTGCCTCCCAACCAGAACCCCCGTCGATTCGAACCACCCCAGGGCCATAGACGGAGGGGTTAACATATAGTCTCGAACTTGTTATTTATTTCAGTGTTCCTGAGGATGTCATTAGACGAAAGCGCTTGAGCACCATTCTGTTTCCTTTTTTCTTCGTGGTTATTTTCATCATAAATATTATTCACTTTCGTGAAATAATGTTCATATATATATATATATATATGCGTGTGTGTGTGTGTGAGAGAGAGAGAGAGAGAGAGAGAGAGAGCGTATTAATTTAAGTTATAAGTAAATGTTATTGATTAACATATTTTAATATATTGTTTGAATTCAACTTCCATATTAGTTATGCTTTAATATATAGTATATATATATATATTCTAAAAATTCTTGTAGTATCTTCCCCAAACTTGGCGTGACATAAGCTCCGGGCCATAACGTGGTTAAAATTATTACAACACTTTAGTTGTTTCGAAAATAAGGAAACTTTTTTGCCTCTTTTTGTTCTCACAATTACGGAAGTGATGCAGCAATTTTAACTACTTAACAGGTTGGACACTAAGTTAAGTTAAACTAATTCGATTCCTTAGAATGATACGAAACAATTCATGTCACCAAACTGTTTATGATCAGAAAATGAGTTTGGAATATTCAGACGAGGTATCTTCCGCAACATAATTGAAGGGTTTATCGTAAAACTTAGAAAAGGTACGTCGTAAGTCATGAACTTTGCGCGAGTATTAATTAGGAACGGTGTGTAGCCAATATTGTATATACTGTAGAGAAAACGAGTTTGAGGTGATATGAATGTGCCAGTGATTAGGAAGGGAGAGCATTTGCGTTGTCTCTGGGAGGAAATATAAACTGACGGTACATCTGTGCTCCTGACGAATCTTATATACCCCGATCTATAAAATTAGGACTATCTGCAATGGAAACTAACGACCATTGGACTATGTTAACACAAACCCTTCTTTCTGCAACTAATTTTATATAGCTATACCTCTAAACAAACAATTTTATATCTATACCTATAACAAACTTTATTGTTAGAATAAATTAATTTCTATACTATATCGTTCTATAACTATACCACGTACAGAAGCTTCGTTAGTATGTTGACCCTCTGTGTACGTGGCAGTGATACTGAGAGTTGCTTCTACAGTCCCATGCAATAGTCCCCCTCCACCCTCTCTGAGATGTGGCAGCAATGCAGTCCCTCTTTCTCCCCCACCCTCACCCCCTCTCTCTCGTCCTTCTCCTCTCCCTCTCGCTATCTCCTCCCTCTCGTCCTCCCCCTCTCCTTTCGCTATCCCCACCCAGTGGCGTAGCGAGGGGGGGGAAGGGGGGGGGGCTCGTGCCATGGGCGCCGATTTTTGGGAGGCGCCATATCGGCCGATCAAGCAATTTTTTTAGTATGACATTTGCGTTTTTTACATCCGCGGCCGGGAGGCAAGTTTGGACATGTATCATAACCACAGACAGGGGTATTAATAATAGTAGTAATAATAACAATAATAATAATAATAATAATAATAATGTTTATTTCTGGTAAAAAATATTAAATTTAAAATTTGATTTATTGATAAAAACTGCTACATATAGAAATAAATTGATACATACATGCTAATATAGCAAATGTATCAAAAGAAGTGTATTAAATAAAATTGTGACAAAAAATGTAGAAATATGATACAAATTGCCACAAGCTTTAACCAAATGAGCCAACGGCCTAACAGTTAACCACTGCCTTAAGGGTACTCTATAAACTATTGTGATTGTGACAGATTGTAATGTATTCACATAGTTAATGAATGACAAATATTTAAATAACCGCTATTATAATTTTGATGCCGAAAATTCATTTCGTTTCTGCTATCAGCGGGTAGCCTTCAAACAGAATGAGTGAAATATGTATAATCTGAGCACACAAATAGCGATGAAAAACTAGACACCAACCGGTTTCGAACTCATTTGTCCTCATCAGGATATCACAAGCTTTAATCAATTTTGTTCGAGGATGTACAAGTACATTATTGGAAAGACTAATGTAGGTAAATAAGACAAACACCTCTAGATTTTTAGTGATAAAAATAAAACCGAAAGATGAAGGCAAAATTGAATTTGTGCAAAATTTGATTTTTTAAATTTTTGTTCATTATTTTGGTATATTATTTTCAAATTTTCATGAAAACAGTGATTTATGTAGTAAAATAAAATAGGTTAAAATGACCGATAATCTTATTAATCTACCTTGAAAATAGGTGTTTAAAATAGTTGAAAATAGGGCTCAGATTGCATGGAATCAACTCTTCGTAGTCAAAATTTTCCCGGGGTAGGACCCCCGGACCCCCTGCCTTAGCGACCAACTCGGGCTGCTTTCGGCAGCCCTCGAGAGGGGAGTGCCATTCTCTACTCTTGTCCCCGGTCGCCACGAGCCCTCACTACGCCACTGTCCCCACCTCCTCTCTCTTTCTTTCTGTTCCTTCATCCTGCCTCTTTGTTATTTTCTTTCGATTTACCTTCATTCTTATTTTCCTTTTTCCTTCCCCTTTACCTCATACTAATACATGCCCATTCTCTTCACCCCCCCCCCTGCTCCCCGATTATTACCTCCTCCCATGTCTCATTCCTCCCACCCTATCAACCAACTACTGTGATTTGTGTTTTGCTTCTTTCCTTTTTACCTTCCTTCCTAATCCTTCCTAATCCATTCTCTTTTACATAATAACCGACTAACTCACTCGCTCACGCATTTAATTTTTAATAAAACATCCTCTACAAATACTCAAATATATATAAACAGCTTCCGAAAATGTTCGTGTTTCTCTTTTAAATAATACACCAAAAATGACGATATTACGAGATCAAATTGTCTTCATGGAATCGCACAATAGCTGAAATTAATCATTATAATGTAAAGGAATACAGCACTTATATGTAAGTGTTAATATCGAATCACGATATGACAAAAAGTATTGCATCACGAATGAGCCCAAAATTCGAAGGACACTGTAATTCGGCGTGTCAGATTACGATTCGAATAGCATCTATTTTAAAATGTGATTTGAATCCAGTGACGAAATATATTAAATAATATATATTAATATACAGGTAAAAATTAATAATTCTAACACTCATTCTTGCATATAAAGTCCAAACTCGCGTGAATTCTAACTCTATATAAAATGCAAGTTTGGAAATTTTTTAAATTTTCTTTCTATTATATTTTTGCTAAGTAACTATTGAATTATTTCGTTTTTGAATTACCTAATCATTTTTTAGATTAAGCTTCATCATGCAATCGTGTTAAATTCTGCAATATTCATTTTTTATACATTCTCTCTTAGTTGTAAAAGATGAAGTCATAACTTGCCAAAAATCTGAATTAACACTTAATTTTAAATTTTAAGCATTTAACCCTTTAACGCCGAACGTTTTTGTAGGGTTAAGTCTAAACGCGTGTATTTGAAACGCTAAGTATTCGACTCAGTCGGCGTTAGAGGGTTAATTTTGGCTCATATGCGTGTTTAATTTCAATCCATAATAAAATGCATATATCATTTCCCATTTTTAGTTAACTCGACAAAACATAACATGAGATCTGTCAGTATGCTGTTTAAAAGAAAAATATGACTTCATCTTTAAATATCTTGCTTATCTGCCAGTATGCTGTTGCAGCCAAAATTTACCTTTATCTTCAAATATTTTGCAAAAAAAATTCAGAGTATATAAAAATTCAGAGTATATAAACTCTTGTAATTTTTCAAATTACCATTCTGATTATTCTGATCTGATCTAGAAGGTGAAGTATTACCTTTAATATTTTAGAAGCAGTAAAATTCAGTCAGAGGATCTCTTTGTCTTCTCCTTTGAGCCCTGCTTTCTCCACAGAACTTAGTTTTAAAATAGAATAAATAATTTCCCGATACGCAACAAGAAGAATCGGGAAACCGTCAGATAATTTAGTAAATTTTCACAGAATCCTCCGATCCACTACAAGAAGAAATCGGAGTGTAGTGTAAAACAAAACTACTGCGATTCCCTACAAGGTACTAGCTACCCAGAATGAGAAAATCCGTTGCTGCCATCTAACCAGAACCCCCGTCAACCTCGAACCACCCAAGGCCATAGACGGAGGGTTAACATATATACAGAGCTGTGCGCGCTAATTGATAAATATAGCGCGGCTAACGCTAACGCTAATGCAAATATATTCTAGCGCCGCTAACGCTAACAGTTTTTAAAATTAGCGGCGTTAACGCTAACGCTAATTTTGGCGCTAATTTTTATGAAATGTATAGCTAAGTACTATTTTTTAATAATAATAATGCATTTGTATATATTTATATGTGTTCCCTATTTATTATTATCTTTTATAGAGTCAAATGGGAACAAAATTATATCTTTAAAATGATTATTGGGTATTCAAGAAAATTGTGTAATTTGATATTTATAATTAAACTTATTTATTGGAAAGACATTGTCCTCCTTTACATACTCAGTTCAGGAAACTGTTTATTATTATACATTCTGCGTTCAGCATTATGCACAAAAAGCAACGTAGTATAGAGAATATGAAAAATAGCGCCGCTAATGGATGCGCTAATAATTAACTACCGTTGCTAATTAGCGCCGCTAGGCACAGCTCTGCATATATATTACAGGATAACTGCCCTGTTCATACTGCCAGGATCATCAGACGGTGGTTTCAAGAACAACAAGATGTCGAGCTGCTGAACTGGCTCACCAAGGAGTGTGGCCTAAACCCCATTGAAAATGTGTGGGCAAATGTGGTTAACGCTTGGGAACCTGTGCCGGAGCGGACATTTCGGCACCTGCTGGAACACACCATGGCAGAGTGGGAACTTTTCCGCATGAACCCACAAGTCATCTACAATCACGTGGCATCTGTTCCAAGTAGGCTACGAGAGGTCATTAATAATAATGGAGGATGGACCAAGTATTCAGTAATTATGTACAATAATGTTATGGTTATGATGTAATAAATATATATTTATTTACTTGAACAAATGTCACTTCCTTATAATTTGAACATTATGTTTTTTGTATGTTCTGAAGAAAACCCATAAATTTACTTAATTCATATTTATTTTTGTAATAAAAAATTGAACTATGTTATCATTATCTCTCCACTGATAGACCTTTTTCTGGATAATCATTTGTTGATGAGGCATGGACTTTAAACAGAAATGTTATTGCCTGGAGGAAAAGTCGATACTACAACTTATCTTACACTTTAACTATAACATGGCCACATCAAAATCCTATGATTGAAAGTTTTTAAAGTATCCCACGTTTGT
The DNA here is from genome assembly GCA_023014485.1 of Bathynomus jamesi. Classification (NCBI taxonomy): domain Eukaryota; kingdom Metazoa; phylum Arthropoda; class Malacostraca; order Isopoda; family Cirolanidae; genus Bathynomus; species Bathynomus jamesi. The sequence goes on from JAJOZX010010103.1 coordinate 122,223, forward strand.
GAGATAACCAAACCTAAATTTAAGAATAATGCATGAATAAAATACATAGTCGTCCTAGCATTACCACCAAAACTACAGTGAACAATATATTTATTCTGTCATTGGTGTTCAAAAAAAAAAGTATTACTACGGCAACACCTGAGAGGGGGAGAGGAGAGGGAGGGAGTGAGGGTGTGGGACTGGGATTTAAGAGGGACTACGTTGTTGTCGCATCTCGGAGAGGGTGGAGCGGTTTTAAAAAAAAACAGTGAAACAGTTATTCTCTACTTGTTACTTAGTCGATTAACATCTGTGTCAAAAAGATTAATGAATTATATATATATATATATATATATATATATATATATATACGAGTGCCACTCAATATATTTTGCCCCACCTTTTTTTTTCTTTCCAAGTTTCCTTGTAAGTTCCAAAAATTTTGTATACAAGTAGTTACATACCTTTTTTACAAGTTTTTATTTTTCCACATAGTCTCCATCCTTTTCTACGGCTTTCCTCCACCTCGAAACAAGGGCCTTTACTCCTTGTTGGTAAAAGTCCGCTGGGTTCCGCTGGAGCCATCTCTTAACCTCCTCAACAACCTCATCGTCACTCTGAAACTTTCTTCCACGAATAGCATCCTTCAGTGGCCCAAACAAATGGAAGTCTGAAGGTGCCAGTTCCGGGTTGTATGGAGGGTGGGGTAACACAGTCAAGCGCATTTTTGTGATGGCCTCTCTTGTTTGCAAACTGTTGTGGTCTTGCGTTATCGTGCAAAAGAAGGACGTCTTCCAGTTTTCTCTCCGGTCGAACTCGCTTTATACGTCTCTGGAGTCTCTGAAGGGTAGCAATATATGCCTCTGAGTTGATTGTTTGTTCTTTCTTCATAATGTCCACCAGAATCACCCCTTTCATGTCCCAGAAGATGGTGGCCATAACCTTTCCTGCAGAGGGAGCCATTTTGAACTTTTTCTTGCGTGATGCCACTCCATGGTTTGGCGTTTTGTTTCAGGTTCAAAGTGGTGTACCCAAGACTCATCCTCAGTCACAATTCATGAAAGAAAGTCATCCCCTTCTGTCTCGTATCGAACCAAAGACTCAGAAGCAATTTCTTTTCTTTGGGCTTTGTGATCTTCAGTCAGTTGACGAGGAACAAACCGTGAACACACTTTTGAGTATCCCAGTTGCTGAATTATCGTATTCACACTTCCTTCACTAATTCCTAGCCCCAGTGATAGCTCCTTGTAAGTGACGCGCCGATTTGATCGAATGATGCTGTTAGCACGTTGCACATTGTGAGATGTGACAGCCGATGCCGGGCGACCGCTGCGTGGCTCATCATCGAGGCTGGTTTTCCCTCTCTCCGATGATCTCACACGTTTAGACCAGCGTCCAACTGTGCTTCGATGAACAACAGCATCTCCGTAAACGTTTTGTAGACGTTTGTGAATATTTCCAACTGTTTCCTTCTCTGCAGTTAAGAACTCGATAACAGCTCTCTGTTTACGACGCACATTACTGTCGGACACCATTTTCGAAACTGCGTTAACCATCGGTTTCATAAAAGGGCTTTTAAAAGCGGTTTTATACAAGGAGGGGAGGTTCAAACTGGAAAATACGGTTATGTGAAGCGGAGAAAGTTCAAACTTACGGCCCAAAAAACATTTCAGCCCCATGGTCTATTATTTAGCTAAGAAAAAAGGGTGGGGCAAAATATTTTGAGTGCCCCTAGTATATAGACATACATATATAAAGCAATTAATATTTAAAATATGCTAATGTTGTGGTGAATTTTCATATCTTATTGCTTATTTCAGAGTGTATATATCATCTACCTTGTTAGAAACAAATATGGGGACATTCTTTACACCGATAATTACGTACCTATTGTTGTTGCTTGTTGCTTCTTAAATCTACTTGAAAAACTTTTGTTTTATTAAATTTAAATTATTATTTATGGTCATTCAATCAGTTTGGTTTTAAAATATCTCACTGAAGAGAATTGCGTATAATGTACAATAATGAATGCAAATGAATATAACTATAATGATGGTGATTCACCTAATTCAATTAATTGCTGGATATAAGCAAAACCTACGATAAAGTGATTCACAATATTTTATTTAATAAATTAAAAGAAAGGAATGTTCCACTGTATAAATAATTAATTAACCATGCTGAAATTTTGTTACATTCACCAAATGTTTGCAATGAAATGGGATAATGTATTATTGGAATGTTTTGGAATTCTTCATGCGGAGTTAGACAAGGCTCCTTACTCTCCCCTCTACAGTTTAATATGTATATTGATAGTTTAATTACTTCACTTAACAATATGCTCAAGCTATACTCATCTTCGTAAATATTTTCTAACCACAATGTTTCAATCCTCCTAGCAGTAACAAGACGTGCTGAGCACAGTGTGATGCAAAGAATTAAAAACTCAAATGATCCAGTTATCCAAACTCTTGAATGCTGTCTAAACTTTAGACATCATAATATGAAGATGTCTACCTGTAGTTCCACTAAACATCGATATTAATTTATTTTATTCTTGTTTTGAGTTTTTGTCATTACTGTCTGTACTTTTGAAATTACTTTTCTCACCTTGAAACTTCATTTCTATTTTCATACATTTATTTCGTTAACAAAATTCTGATTTAACCCTTAGACCTGCGACTATCCTCTAAGAGGTCCGTGTCAGTGACTGCGACGATCCTCTATAGAGCCCAAAATTAAAGGACGTATTTCAAAAATTCGCGCTAAGCCTTGGCGCTACAAATAGTATCATACGGCACAGTAGCTCTCCCTGCGTCCACCCATGCATAAATGATTTTTTTTCACTCTCCATTTCCCTGTATGCATACCTTCAATTGTATAAAAACAGAATAAGGTTTTCTAAACTTTCATTTTTCGGTGGTTTTTTGTACATACGACCATCGGCCGATAATATAAATCTTTTGCTGGAGTCTAAGGATTAAATTAAATGGAAGCTTTAGCGACGTATCTTCAGTCCAATTTCCCTTCCTAAATTTATAAGTTCAAATTCAATTAGTTAATAATTAGTACAAAATTGTGAACATATTCAATTAAATATTACTGTTACACCCACGGATCGGTACAAGAAAGTACTTCTATACTTAAACCTTTGTAGAAATTATTTCTGTAACACTATCCTATACCCATACCTCTAAACAAACTCTTCCTATATCTATACCTATAACGTTATTACCAGAATAAATTAATTTCTATATCTATACGGTTCTATAATTATACCTATGTTATTGTTTAGACTTACAGTATATTACAATATTAGCTTTTAAAGATTTCGAAAAACAATAAAAATTTAAACATTTGCTTTTGTATCTTTAATACTTAAAATACAACATAGTATTATAGTATTAATGTTAATATCTGAAATTTTAAAAAAAAATTACGTTCTTTATCGAGAAGTAAATTAATGCTTAACTATAAAGTACAGAGTGACCCAAAACGGCGTTCCCAGAAATAACTTATTACATAAAACATTTTTTTAAATCTTTATTTGGGTCACCCTGTATTTCTTGGGTTTTTGAAGAATCTTTTGAGTATAAGAAATTTAAAATAGTTATTTTAACTTAGATTCATGTAGTTACAGCATTTTATATTTGTTCATCATGAGCAAATAAAACGTATAGCTCCTCCGATCCTTCTTTCATTTTGTTTTTAATGCGTTCAATACATATCGAAAACCTTCAAAAAAGGTCTCTCAAGAAACTTGTGTAACTGGTAATAATAAAACTGCATACAATATGCTACATCCTTTAAACCAGTGTTTTTCAAACGGTGGGTCGCGACTCCCCAGGACGTAGTTTGTTTACCCTTGTAGTAGTGATTTGTGTGCAAAAAAAAAAAAAAAACCCGCTTCGTGAATTTGTTTACCATTGACTGTAGGATAATAAGGGGTCACGCCGACCTAAGACTCTGACACGGGGTTCGTGAGGAAAATCCGGCTGAGAAACACTGCTTTAGACCCTCAGAAAAACGTTCTCCTTCACAAGTGGCCAACGTTGCAACTTGTCTCACTCAACTTGACAACTTTACTAGTCTTTTCTTCATAGTCACCAAGTTCAACCATTTGTTTCTCAACTTTCACCCCGACTGGCGAATCTATCTGTAACTGTTCTTAAATTTAAACAGTGATAAAAATATAAAAACACTGTTAATAGTTTTCTCAATTTCGTGATTTCATGACAAATGTACGATGTAAACACGGTATTCCTTTCATTTATTGAAGTATAATTTATTTCAATGCATTTTATTACAAGTTCATGCATCAGATAACTCTGCTGTCTACATATAGTTGTGCGGAAAAGTAAGTGAACTCATCCAATGCAATCGATTTGTATGTCTGTGGCTGGAGAATAGGTTTTTTACCTATATATGACAAACCTTTTCCATATCTGGCAACACTAGCCAACCATTCGAAAATATCATAGTTTACGTATGTATAGTCGCACACGGGAACCTTAGTGCATTCAGTTGTGAAAAGGAGGTCACGTGGAAGTAGGTAAAACCATTTATAAATCGTCATAAATTTGTTGAACGAAGGTGCTTTGCTTACATATTTCATTCCATATAAGGCAGCATTCCTTGTATGAGCGTTGTGATATTATTTTAATATATGATAGTTGATCGCCTTTCTAATTAGCTTCCCTTGAATTTCAGGCATCATTTTGAGGCAGATAACGTAAAGAGCATCGGGTATCATACCAAGATTAAAGAAGCTTTCGAATGACCTACCTAGGGCCATTGCCAAGGCTCATACATCTGGGGAAGAGTACAAGAAGGTATCAGCGAAATATGGAATTCAGTCGAGAGAATCTTTGTCTCATCCGACCTAAGTACCTTTTCCCAGGTGGGTAAAGTTTTGTTTGTCGACTTTGTGGATTACTCCTAAACAGGGCTCCCACTTTTAAGGTAATTACCTTAGTTTAGGATAAGGTAATCTTTGCTGGCAGCTTTGGGAGCTGATTATGAGGAACTGCTTTCGAGCTGAATTACCTCAGATTTACCTTAAAAATTCCCGTACCTTAAAATGTACCAAAATTACCATAAACTACTGTAAGGTAATTACCTTAAAAGTGGGAGCCCTGCTCCTAACCTCATTCTGAGTGAGATCTTCGGTGTTCGGCCCCTCCTGGGCACGGTTGTCGTAGTCTTTATGTTTCTCCACTTTTAAATAATTTGACGAACAGTTCACGCATGGATTCCATATTTCGATGATATCTTCTTGCACTCCTCCCAAGATAGTATGAAAATTGACAATGGGCTTCCGTAGGCCATTCGAGAGCTTCTTCAATCAAGGCATGATGTTACCCGATGCTCTTCACGTTATCTGCGCCAAAATGATACTTGAAATGCAAAGAAGACTAATTACAAAGGTAATCAATTACATTAACATAATATCACTACGTTCATATTAGGAATATTACCTATACGGAATGAAATATGTAAGAAAACATCTTTGTTCAGCAAATTTATTACATACATAAATTCTCTTACTTTCGAGCGGGCTCCTTTTCACAACTGATCGTACTAAGGTTTCGACGTGCGATCATACATGCGTAAACTATTTTCGAATGGTAGAATAGTGTTGCCGGACAAAAGATTTGTAATACTTAGATAAAAAACATATTCTCCAACCGCAGCCACAGAAATCGATTGCAATGGATGAGTTTACTTACTTTTTCGCGCAATTGTATACCGTTTCTCAAATAAAAAAAAAAAATTCCTCAAATTTGGAATTCTTATTTGGAGCATTTTCACTTCTGGAACGCGGGTGTGAATGGGAATGACTTTCAGTGAGAAGTAATCTTTTGGAAACTGTTAATGAAGACACTAATGATTTCATACGGCAGGTTGTAATAGTCGACAGATTATAATAGTCGGGCAAGTTGTAATAGTCGAAAAACGATGGAAGCTTCGTGTGAATGGATTTTTTTAAACTTTTAATTATTTTTACTGCTTCACATTTCATCTGAAAGGAGTATGAAGTGATTGCAGATTAGATATTAGGAGGAGGAGGAGGAGGAGAACAGTTAGGGAAATTGTAGAGTTCGTAATATAGAACATGAAAGAGAAATTCTGGTAAATAAGGAAGTCATTAATAACGACCGTAGGTTTGATCTTGTTTTAATACCATGTCCCCTTCCTTCCTCAGTAATCATTCACGTTTCAGCGAATTCTATTTCTCCCAAGTATACAATCAACAGAAAAAAAAGACCTTCCTGCTTCTTTCACTGATTAAAGTGAAAATACATACGAAAACTAATGAAATAAATTAAAAAAAAAAGAGCTTCGATGTGGGATGATATTACAAACGGTTTCTCTTTGTGAATTACTGGAAAACCATTATTTGAAAGGTAACAAGCGAGTAATTTTTGTTGGAATAACTCGGATTCTTTGCTGCTTTTTAATTAAATGTTTTTACCCCCGAAGCCACGAAACTTAATAAGCGATATTATAATTTATACAAAATTTTTATCTTTCATTATATACTACGGTCATTACATTCCATGCATCTCTTAATTAATTAATTATCTATTCACAATTAACCATGATATTATTTAGTCTATTCTTCATAATAAAATGTTTGAAGTTAAATGAAATACAAAAATATTGTGAATTTCAGTAATCATGTGTTGCATATATATGTGTGTGTGTGTGTGTGTGTGTGTGGTGTGTGTGTGTGTGTGTGTGTGTGTGTTGCTCTTGCTGCAGTAATAATTTCGTCACACATCTGAAAAGTAGTATTAAAAAAACAAGGCACAAGAAAAGGAAGGAGGAAACGCATGCAGTAGTACATCGTAGCACCATCGTTTGTAATGACAAGTGCCTTTATCCGGTGTGGCACAGAATCTGCGAGACTTTAAATGATACTTTGGTCCACGTTGCGTCATATATTCATAAGAGCTAAGATCTCTCTTCGTCAACAAACACCGTAATGGAGGGACGTTAACGATATGTTCTCAGCTTCCGATATTTTAATGCTAAAATTTTTAAATTCAACGGGCTACTTTTTAAAAATTGATTTTAATTTAATTTACAAGTTAACATAGAAAAATTTATAATTTTTTATAATTATTTATAATTATTTATAATTTATAATTATTCTCCATATATATCATACTAATAAATAATAATAATAATAATTAATAATAATAATAATAATAATAATAAACACAATATAAATATATAATGAACAACATGATTTAATTCACATAATACAGGGTGTTCAAAAAGAAACGTAACCCATTGGAGAATGCATATATCATTGTAACCTAACCCTTTCCTTTTCTAGTTGGGTTGCGTTTCTTTTTGAACACCCTATACTACTTTGTCATTGTAATGGCTTTGAATTTTGTGGAGTCATTTCAGTAAACCGCAGCCCTCATTTTCTTTTCTGATTACATAATATAGAAAATGGTGTTATTAGGGATAACTATAAAACATTAATCACTGACATAAACACACGACACAGTCACTAATACAACATATACAAGAAAGTGTGTATAAATAATGGCAACCTTGTTATGGATTTTTCATGTGTGATACGGCATTTATTTAGTTAATATGCAATATATGATATAGATATTTAAATAATTTTAACATTCCAATGTTGCAAACTGCTGCTAACTTGTCAAACAAAATTTCCATGTGAAATAAATCATTTTCTTTTTAGTCTGATTACCTACATTAAAACGAGTAATTAACTAAGACAAAACTCTGAAAACAACAGAATAAAAAAATTTAGACATTTTTTCACTAGGAATACCAGTGTTTCATAATTTCTGGTCCCCGTATATTATGATAAACAATTTTATATCAAATGACTAAAAACTAGTAACATTTATACCCCATGTAACTAGTTTGAGGAACAGATATGGGCTTATTTCTAAAAAGACACTATGTGGCCAGATATCCAATAATTGTGTCCCACCGGCTATCCGGTATTCAGTCTTTACTGTATATTGTGTATTTTCTCTAGAAATATTTCATCCAACAATATAGACTCTACCAGGAGCGGGGAATTAGGATTTGTCATGTCGGTGTCATGTAAATATCGCTAGCCCAATATTATATAATATTGTGCAGTAATATTAATTATTAGAATACGAGATGTCATTCAGGTTAAAGCTAGAGGAGTTGAGCCTCCGCGCTCCGTCCTCCCAACCCGCGCCTGTATATATGATACTATTTATACATCATATACTAATAAAAAGTTCAAATAACGATTTATTTATATGTAATTTTCAAATAAGGACAAGGCGTCTTTCGCAGAATTTTAATTTGAAGACAACTTAAGTCTTCATTTTTTTCGATCTTTTATACCATTTCTCGCGCACAATTTATTGGAAAAATCCCCAACATAAGCGTGAAAGAGCTTTTCCTCACTAAACCCGTGATATAAGTACACATTCATCATCACCAGATATCGAAGTAAATTTGGAAGGAAAAGACAAATTAATGTCGCCATAATTCATATATGGAATTAGAATTGGATGTCATAATTAAGTTTTTGAAAGTAACGAATTATTTAGAAATAGGTTAGAAATCTCTTAATTAAGATTGAAATGAAATAAGCTTTTGGTGTTAATCAGTGGTAGTAGAGTGGAGTGGTTCTTGAGAGTTGGTTAAGAGTAGCAATGTAATACAGTTATAAAGGAGTTACGTGCGAGGTTTATAAAGAATGAGTTTACGTTTACGATATAGGATAGAGTATAATAAATACAAAAGGGCACGATAAAAATTATTTTAAGATTTACTGGTAACTGAGTGTTTTGGTCAAGATACTGCAGGACCATCCTCAGGAAAGGGTCTCTCTTTCTTTCTCTCTCTTTCTTTCTTTCTTTCTCTTTCTTTCTATCTCTCTCTCTTTCTTTCTATCTCTCTCTCTTTCTCTTTCTCCCTCTCTCTCTTTTTCTCTCTCTTTCTCTCTTTCACCGCCGGTTAATGGCCAAAGTGCGCGAGCTGGGTATCGGTGGGGAAGTAAGTAGGTGGATTGAAAACTGGCTGAAGAATAGGCGGCAGAGGGTTGTAATTAAAGGGGTTAGCTCGGGTTGGGCCTCTGTCACTAGCGGGGTTCCTCAGGGTTCCGTTTTGGGGCCACTGTTGTTTATCATTTATATAAATGATATCGACGCTGGCATCGTCAGTAGAATCGCCAAATTCGCTGATGACACCAAGCTTGGGGCCAATGTTGGGACGCCCGAAGTGATCGAGCAACTGCATGCAGACCTATGTAGGATAGGAGAGCAGTCCGAAAAATGGCAAATGCCGTTTAACTTGGGTAAATGCAAGGTGATGCACATTGGCTACGCCAATCCCAAATCGGACTACTCCATGTTGGGGAGTAATATCGAGGCCACTGATTTGGAAAAAGGACTTGGGTGTGCTAATTAGCAGCGACCTTAAATTTACCAAACAGTGCGTAGAGGTTGAAAAGAAAGCCCAGAAGCTGTTGGGTTATATCAGGAGGCAATTTCAATTTCAGAACAAGGAGATTGTGCTCTCTCTGTACAACTCCCTGGTTCGGTCACACCTGGAGTATGCTGTGCAGTTCTGGTCGCCCACCCTCAGGAAAGATATTGAGAGGCTGGAGCGAGTCCAGGCGAGGGCCACAAAGTTAATCCCTTCAGTTAGGCATATGGGCTATATGGGCGCCCTGAACTTGTTTTCGCTGGAAACTCGGAGGCTGCACGGTCAACTCATCGAGGTTTTCAAGTTCTTACGCGGGTTCAACGATGTCGATTTTAGAAGCATGTTTAGTTTAAATGATAACCCAACTCGCAACAATGGTTAGAAGTTGGATTTGAAACGGTTTAGGACTAGTGTGTGTGTTGGAATTACTTTATCTATAAGATCTGTGACACGTGGAACAGGTTACCTTCAGAAGTTGTGAACAGTTCCTCTGTGGATCGGTTCAAGAGGAGGTTGGACCGAATCTTGCACACTATTTGAAGGTGTAGGAAATTTTCCCTGGCACCCGTTGCCATTGGTACCTCCTCGGTATGGGCCGCAAGGCCTTTTGAGGTACTTCTTTTCCTTGTAACTCCTGCTCTCTTTCTCTCTCTCTTTCTCTATTTCTCTCTCTCTTTCTCTTTCTCTTTTTCTCTCTTTGAATCCAGAAATACAACGCCCCTTCAGTTGTGAAGAAGGTACCATGTTCGATAATATAATTTAAATACTCGCACAAACACGCACAAATAAATATATATATATATATATATATATATATATTATATATATATATATGAACCATCACAAAAGTCTTAATATCAACCTCTTCATAAATTATGAACTTTCGGTAGGAACAATAATATTTCATGGTTATGGTATGGTAAGAGAAAGATTAAACTACCATTGGTGTAAATTTGATCAATAAATTGCGTTATTTACATCTGCATATAAGCCATTAGGTTATGTCCATAATCATGGCTGTCGAAGAGGGATTTAGTAAAAGAGAATTATACGAACAATTGTCAAATTTGTAATTAAACAAGGGCAGAATTTCTAATGAAATCAGCGAAGAAGTATTGGGAACTCTTCCCATTTCCTGCCTAAGTCTTTTGACAATCCAGCGACGTTTGGGTACATCAATTAAAAGATCTGCACAATATGGAGCTTATCAAGCAACTGTTACGACAGATGAGACAGATGAGATGGTGTCATGGGAGTCTGGTATAGTTTATTAAGAAGTTTATCACATCCCAAAGGAGGTGTTGGGAAAAAGGTGAAAGGTCAGAAGTATTTCACAACGCACTCCTTTTCACGATACTGTGGTACCACGCATTTTAGAGTCGCGGAAATGGGAAGTCTTAACCATCCCTCTTGTTCTTTTGATATAAGTTCCTGTGACTTCCATCTGTTTCCAGAACTGAAGTACAACCTCCGTGGAGTCCGATTTGGTTCTGTAGAAGATGTTAACATGGCACTGTCCAAACCGTTGAAGGACGGACTTTCAGATGTAAGGTTTCTGGTGGACCGATGGCCCAAATGTATTAAGAAAGGGAGAGAGTACGTTCAATAAAAAGCAAACGTTAATAGTCTATCAATTTTCTCCGCAGAACTGAAGGGAAGTGACAAGACTATTGTGATGACCCACGTATATACCAGGTGGGCCAAAAAAAACTATTACCCAATTTTTGAAAAAATATTGTGGCTCACCCTGTATATTGATCTTATTGCTGAGGCCGTATGTTGTACCCATACTTTTACTCTTTCAAACGCTGGCTTTGAATCTAGATTCAACGCCCAAGTAGAGGTACAGGCTCACAACTGGAGGGAGGTATCAGAATATGGTGCTCAGTTGAAAGGCGGTCAAAGTCAGCAACTGATACTTTCAGATGACAGTCAGTTTCTCCATAAATAATTAATTTTCTTAATTTTTACACAAAATAATTAATTTATTTCCTTTTTCATTTCAGACCATCATTCTGCTATAGTTGGTGAACAAGTTATAACATAATGAAATACTCTTTGGAAGATGAAGCATTGATATTGAACTTGCGTAAGAAGAAACACTGGGGTGCAAAACGAATGAAGAAAGCGTTTCCAAATAAACGATGGGCGATACCTGGATTTCAATATCTCATAAAGAAAATCGATATCACAGGGTCGACCAAACGAAAAGAAGGCAGTGGAAGGCCAAAAACGTCACGTACTGAGGAAAATATTGACAAGGTTTCATCCATGATATGCAGTCAAGAAGAACGGCCCAACACCCAAAGTCCATTAGAGAAATTTCAAAAACTAATGGTATTTCTCGCTCTAGTGTTCGTCATATAGTAAAATATGATCTGGGTCTTAAATGTTTTAAAAGAGTCGAAGTTCATAAGCTCTCTGCATCAAATAAGCAAGCAAGAGTTGAAAAATGTCGTGCTCTGTTAGATCGATTCCCAGAGAAGTGTCGAAAATATGGTTCAGCGACGAGGAGACCTTTACGGTTGCTTCAACAATAAACACACAAAATGACCGAGTTTATGGAAGAGAGGACAAAAAATCTATCAGTCTAGATCGACTTTGCAGGGAACGTCCACATTTTTCTCAAAAAGTCATGGTTTTCCACCTTTATTTCAAAGTTAGAAAGTAAGAGATTGTTTTTGTTGATCAAAATGCCAAAATCACTGCTGCTTATTACCAAGGAAAAATCTTTGGTGCGGTACTGCCGTCGATAAGGGAAAAGTCAAGGTTGCAAGCGTGCATTGATAATGGAGGAGGGTACATTCGCATAATCTTGGACTCAATTAGGTAACTATAGAAACAGAAAGTTTTTCTACCTGTGTCTGTATAACAGCGAATTACAAAATAATGGTTACAGTTAGCAAAAATCCAACTTCACCACGAGATAGCCCATGACATTCTATACAGGACACATATTTGACTGTACAAATAACATTTGATAAAGGTTCAAATTGTTCAAAATCAGGGTAATAGTTTTTTCTGGCCCCACCCTGTATATATATATATAAACCCTTTCATATTTATAGGTACATATATAGAGTGTCCATAAATGATTACCCTGATTAAAGCATGCTATAACTTTTAAATAAACACTCGTATTCAAACACAGTTTTAATCATAAGTAGATAAACATACAATGTTTTGGTATATAGTTAATGAACTTAACAAGCTTCCACATGTGCACCCCTAGTGGCACGTAAAATGTCTAAACGGTATTCACACTCACGCCACACATTTTCCAACATTTGTGGGTTAACTGTTGCAATTGCATCCGTAATGCGTTCTCGCAATGTCCTGATATCTGGAACAACTGTTGCATAAACCAAATCTTTAACATGACCCCAGAGAAAGAAATCCAGCGGGGTAATGTCTGGTGATCTTGGGGGCCATGGGATTGGCCCGTCCCTGCCAATCTATCGATTTGGAAATGTTGCGTCGAGAGTTTCACGAACAACATGCGCCCAATGAGGGGGTGCCCCATCTTGTTGGAAGATGACAGTTGGCTGCCTGTCCTGCAGCTGGGGGATGGCGTAATTGGTGAGCATATCCAGGTACACAGTTGCGGAAACAGTGTTCTCAGTGTTTCCACCGTCCCATCGGAAACTGATGGTCTACCACTGCTCTTTCCCTTTTCCACGTTTCCAGTTTCCAAGAATTTTTTCATCCACGACTTAATTAACTTCACATCAGGTGGATTCTTTCCATACTTTGTTCTGAACCTTCGCTGAACACTGACAGGAGATTTTTTTCTGCAAGCCACACAACACATTGTGCCTTCTCTGTCACAGACGCCATCTTAACTGAACAGCTACTACAGCGCTCCTAGCGGCGAATGCGGTAGACGAAACACACCAGCACAGAAACTCTATGCGTGTACGAGATCACCTGTAAAAAGAAAACGGATGTAAGATTCGTCATTAAAACATGAGAGCATACTGTTTTCAGGGTAAACATTTATGGACACCCTGTATGTACATCAAAAGAATAAGTTATAAGCATTTTAATTCTTCATATGCTGAATTACAGAAAATGTTTACTCAGTACATAAATTTGTGCGTTTTTATAGACTAACGACAACAACATTAGCAAAAACAACAAACAGAAACAAGAAAACAGATGGAGCACAAGGTTGAAAGGAAAGAAAAAGAAAACAAAACAGTAGTTACAATTTTCCAAGTGAATAGTAATGCCTTTTTGAGTAAAAAAAAAAATATATTATATATATATATATATATATATATATATATATATATATATATATATATAAGTATATTAGTTAACATTTTTCTGTTTATTCGAAGAACAAACCTCTCTCTCTCTCTCTCTCTCTCTCTCTCTCTCTCTCTCTCTCTCTCTCTCTCTATATATATATATATATATATATATATATATAACCCGGTAACCTGGTAAAAGTTCCGTACGTCGGTCTCTCTTCACACGAAGGTCAAGCTGGCGGCCCCACCTCTAGGTCTGGCCTGATGGAGGAGCGAGTTGCTTTCTTGCGATCTCCATCGCATATAACCAGGCATACCGGGCTCATCTGGTATCATACTGTAGCTAGGCATCTAGTCTGATTTTGAAGATTTCAACTTTGACCCCTGTGACGTTGCTGAGGTCGTCTTGGGTCGTCTTGGGGCCCCTGACGACCAAACTATTTTCCTTCAGTGCTGAGGGTGCCCCTTGTCTGGCCTTTAGTTTGGGAACACTACACATTCTACCTTTCCTATTTTCCAGTGTTGTTTGGATGATAATTGTGTTTAGTTTGAGGTTAGCTACCAGTTTTTCGATCATTTTCCATATGTAAGTTATGGTATACCTCTTTTCTTTCCAGCGAATGCAGATTTAATTTACGTAGTCTTTCCCAGTATTTGAGTACTTTGCAGCCATCAATTTTGACTGTGAAATTCCTCCCGACTTCTTCTAGTTTATTACTTTCTTTTTTTTTGTATGGAGACATCAAGAATGAGCAGTATTCAATTTTTGGTATGATCAGTGTTTTCAGCAGGGGAATCATTATCGTCCCGTAACTCTTTTTGGCTTTGTTTATCGTTATCTGATTCTGTTTAAAATTTTGCGTCATCAGTCATTATTACCCCTAAATCTTTTGCTTTCGGGTTTCTCTGAATTTCCTGTCCATCTGGGCCTATTTCTTTAAGTTCTTCATTTCTTCCATATCTCAAGAGATGAAACTTCTCCGAGTCAAAATTCATGTTATTTGCCTTCCGACCATTTGTATATTCTGTTTGTGCCGCTCTGTAGGGCTTCCACCTCTTCGGCATTGCCGATTTTTCTGCTGATCTTTGTATCGTCAGCAAAGGATGTTACTATACTGTTTTCATCTACTTCATTGTCTGTATCTGCCAGCATGATAATGAATAGGAGTAGGGCTAATACTGTTTCTTGTGGAACTGAACTGCGCACTTTCGATTCTGATGATGATATACCTTGGAATGTTACGGCTTGCTGTCATTCCCTGAGGAAGTTGTAGATCCATTTGTCCATTTTTCCCGTTATTACCATACGTCTCATTTTATATGCTATTATGTCATGATCACACTTATCAAATGCTTTAGAAAGATTTGTGTATATTACATCGTAGTTATCATTGCTCTCAAATTTGTCTATGATATTGTTGTAGTAATCTATTAGTTGTGATAGGCACGAGCTTTCTGATTGGAATCTTTCCTATGTCTCCAAAAAGTCGTATTTTCTCTCTGACTATTCTTTCAAATATTTTGGTGAGATGTGATGTCAGTGACACCGATTGAAATCTATCCCCCTCTTTATATATATTAAGAACAATATTTCTCTCTTTTTAGTATGCTCGGTATTTCCCCCTTGTCCAGGGATTTTCTCCATATCCAATAAAAGGGTGTAACTATTTCGTTCCTGCAGATTTTAATCAACAAGGCATTCCATTTGTCCGGGTCTTCAGCTGAATGTCTTTAGTTTTCTCTATATCTTCTGCGGTAAATCCAAAATCGGTTATACATTCTCCACTCAATTTCTCTTGAAAAGAAAGATATTTCTGTCAGGTACTACTTTCTCTCTATTTTGTGGTACTGAAAGCTGATGCTTATTGACCTCTCAATATTTCAGATATTTCTTTTAGATCATCAGTTACCTCATTATTTTCCTTCCTTAAGGGTACGACAAAAGTCCGCGTTTTTTCTTTTTTTCGCGAAGCTATAGAAGTATTTTGGGTTATCTTTTATTGTTTTCATCGTATCTTCCACTTCTCTTTCTGAATGGCCTTCAATTAGAGATCATATATATATATATATATATATATATATATATATATATATATATATATATATATATACAGGGTGTCCCATAAGTCCGGCATCATAGGAGAAATTCATATTTTTCTATTTCTACAAACCATAATTCATATTTTTCTCTTTCTACAGGCCATAATGTCTGTGAGCAAGAAAGAACGAATCCAGATAATTCTACTCATAGGAAATCGGAGTCAAAGAGAGGCCGCTGCTGAATTTAACAGACTGCATCCAGACCGCGAGCCAATAACACAAGAGTTGTGTTAGCACACTTGTTGCAAAGTTTAAGGAAACAGGATCCATAGAAGATAAACCACGCAGTAGACCTTGAAGGAGGTCCACTGACGATGATACAGCGACTGCTATCCTGGCTCATTTTAACAGAAGTCCCAATAAGTCTCTTCGGCGATTGTCCGCCGAGACAGGAGTGTCGAAAAGTAGCATCCATCGCATTCTTCAGGCTCACAAATGGCATCCATATAAACTTCAGATCCTACAGAAATTAAGCGAAGATGATCCCGACCGGCGGATGGAATTTTGTGAATGGGCTACGGAACAATATGCTCGGGATGCCAATTTCCCGTCCACCATTCTGTTCAGTGACGAGGCTGTTTTTTATGGAAATGGTGAGGTAAATCGACAGAACACCCGCTACTGGTCTCAAAACAACCCTCACTGGTATACCTCTTCAAAGGAACAAGGTGCATCTCAGGTGATGGTATGGTGTGGCATTTGGAAGGATCGCATCATAGGCCCCCCTCTTTTTCGATGAACATGTCACTGGGGGCCACCTACCTAAGTATGCTCAAGGAAGAAGCATTTCCCAGTGTCTTGAACGAAGGAAATTTCCCAACATGGTTCCAGTAAGACGGCGCTCCTGCACATTACACCACCCAAGTACCTGTACCAACAATTCCCTGGTCATTGGATAGGACGTCGAGGGCCTGTGGAATGGCCAGCTAGAAGCCCGGATCTCACGCCACTAGATTTTTATCTCTGGGGCCACTTGAAAGCGCTGGTATACGCAGAGAAAATTAGGAGTGTTGAACATTTGCGGCAGCGCATTATTGGGGCATGTAACACCATTACTCCTGACATCATTCACCGTGTGCTTGCTGACTGGGTATCACGTCTGAATTTGTGTAGTGAAAACAATGGTGGACATATTGAGCACGTTCTGTAAATTAAAACGTTTGTTTTGCCTTTTTTTAATTATTTTTCTGCGATGCCGGACTTATGGGACACCCTGATATATATATATGTATATATATATATATATATATATGTATATATATATATATATATATATATATATACAGGGTTGACAAAAGTAAATAGACGGCACGATGATTGTCTTCAAGAACAAATGACAAAGCTCATCAATGAACTGCCAGAACTATGGGAAAACCGACGATACCTATTTACTTTTCTCAACTCTCTGTACTTTTACACACACACACACACACACACACACACACACACACACACACACACACACACCCTCACACACATGTCCATACACTCATGCATAAACACTCATCCACGTACATACATTCAAATATATATTTTTATTTTCCAGAAAATAAATTGTTCTGATTAGAAAATAATTTAAATATGTATTTATATACTACATAAACCTAATCTGAAGTCAAACAAAATCTAAATACAAAATTTCACCACCGTATATTCGAATTATGCCAAATTTAATTTTGTTAATTAACAAAATCTTCCACTCAAAAGATAAATTTAATTTATAATACAATCTCTCTCTCTCTCTCTCTCTCTCTCTCTCTCTCTCTCTCTCTCTCTCTCTCTCTCTCTCTCTTTATATATATGTAGTTAAATAAGTTAGGGATACCTAAAGTGGAAGCTTGTTTCTGTCCAATTTTAGAATTTAGCGATGTGGATTTCAAACCTAAAGATGCTGAATTTATACACTGCGATTTTTTTTTATTTTTTTTTATTAAGGGGTCGGGGAGGGGTGGGTGGGTTCGGGGTGGGAATGAAATAT
>JAJOZX010010104.1:0-5000 GCA_023014485.1 Bathynomus jamesi
ATTAAAAAAAATTGTTCGAAATGCTTCCTTCCATTTCAATAACTTTTTCTATTCTTGGCCGGAATATGGGAGAACTTAGCAGAGCGAGTCTACGGGACTAGGATAAAAGATGTCGCTCATTTACGCGAGATCATCATTCAAAAATGGGAAGTTCCACAGGAACAAGTAAATCGAGCCATAGATGAATTCCGGCCAAGAATAGAAAAAGTTATTGAAATGGAAGGAAAGCATTTCGAACAATTTTTTTAATAATTCAGGTAAATTTTACGTTAAAAATTTTTTATAAAAAAATAATATAAAGTTCAATAATTTTTGCATGTTAGTAGAAAAATCATACTCTTTCTTTAAATGTTGATAGAATTTTAATTATTTTATATTTTAGTCTGAAAACTTGTTTGCATATAGATAAAGACATATGTTTTATTGTGTAGAAGTTTTATTAAAATTAAATGACAAATGTTGATTTTATAGCCTTTTTAAAATATACCCTTTTTTTATGGCACACCCGTTTTATATATGTATATGTATATACACAGTATATGTGTGTATGTGTGTGTGTGCTTTTCTGGTGACATATTTGGGTGAGTTGTAACGGTAAGTGACAGGTAGAAACTTTTCTCCACCTCTGTACATGCGCCGAGCGGTGTTGTAATGCGACGGCAACGCCTGAGCAGTGCAACGAGACTGAGGCGGTTTTGAACGTGTTCAATGCATCGCATCGTTACCAAGCATAGATCAAGTGACTGAGTCACATTCAAAATTTTCACCTCGTAATTATTCTCGTTAAAATGACTATTGCAGAGTTTTAAAACTGATTCAAATTCAAACTTCAACAGAAGCGTCTTTTCCCAACAATTCACGAATACGCAGCAACACTGGCTGATGAGTCATTTTGTATGACTGTATGATATAGTACAAGGCAAAGGAGGAGCCATGGCGCATGGCTTCTCCCCTCGCTACACCACTGTTTAAGACCATGCTGTATAGAAAAAAAAGCGCTGGTACTTATAATGCCGTTATAGCGTCGAGCTTTACAAGGCGTGATAATGTTGCTTGACACAGTAGGTCGTAAAGAATGTGGCTCCAGGTATTATATACAGTTTTATATAAGTGATGCTGATCCCTATAACGTTAATGGTCGAAAAAAGTCCCCCATATCTTACAATAGTAAGTAGTAAGATAACATTAGAAGCACAAATATATTTTTATATAATAATGTTGAGAAATAATATTCCCTTAAAAAAACAACTGATATAGTTAATAATATCACGTGAAAGTCTGAAAATTTACATCAACTCAATAAATCTTGATTGAGAGAAGGTAACAAATGTAAACAAATATATTACCTAAACTCTTTGCGACGTATAATTTTTCTCAAGTCTCTTTAGATTTTCTTCTTCTGCAGCTTAAATCCCATCTCTATATGAGTCGCTGTTCTTGATGAGTCTCCTCCATTCTCTTCTGTCACGCACCATGTCCTCGTCCAAATTTTTCTCCGGATGTCTGCCGCCACGTAATCCCTCCACCTCGTCTTCGGTTACCTCTTCTTCTCCGTCCCGGCACCTCCATTTCCAGCACCATACGTCCCACGTAATCCTCCTCTCTTCTCATCATGTGCCCATACCATCTCAGTCTGGCTTCTTGGACTTTTCTTGACGCCTCAAGTCTCTTTAGATAATAAACTTATTTAAAAGTTAGACCACATATTAAAATATGGAAACTTAAAGCAAGATACGGTTAAAATATAATTAATAAAGCTCTTATACAGAGACCGTAGGTAATCACGAGTTAGTCTAACGATCTTAATCTTGTCAGTTAGAAATACTTGGTAAGGAAATAGTGTATAACAGAGAAACTTTGTAGTTTATTCATGTTGAAAATAATAATAATAATAATAATAATAATAATATATTATTATTATTATTAATATTAATAAGATGCTCAACTGTACCACTGTAGTACTTAATTTGGTATTTAGAACTGTAGCTACCTTTGGTGAGTCAGTCAGCAAAATAATATAAACAAGGATTAGTAGACCGGTAACTGATGTATTTAAGAGAGTTTAAATCTGGTGGCATTGTTGTAGACTGTTATATGTTCAATATGTTGTGTTTCACTGCCATACATAGTCCCCTTTCAAACAACTATCACTTAACCTTCTATGTGCTATCTGTATAATGTTTGTAGCTGTTGCTTCTGAAATATTATTTGTTTTTGTTTTGTTCGCTGAATCTTCAAACGGTTTTATTACCTTTTTAGTTGAACTACATTAGTATTATTGTCATTATTATTATTATTATTATTATTATTATTATTGCACATTGCAGATTTGGGGCACTATTGTGTTCTATATGTGAACAGACGCATTGTAGGTAATTAAAGCAAATACAGCGTTTGGGCTGCATAAGAGAAACGAATCTGAAAATTAAAAACATAGTAACATTTATTACCAAGAAGTGTAATTTCATGAGATAAAACACTTTCTGTTATGTATGACCATATGTTTGTAGTTTACAATGTTTTGCTGAATAATATCATATCTTAGAAACCTGTGCTGGTATTGAAAAGAATTACTGTTTTGTATACAGGCTTTGTTAAGCAAAGAAGAGCCTATAAAATACATGATTTGCATTTTAATTCATGGAAACATATAAGTCAAACATAATATATATATATATATATCTATAATATATATATATATATATATATATATATATATATATATATAAGCGGGGCTACAGCATCCCCCTAGAGGCTACCCCACCCTCAAATATATGTGCCTTATAACGTTTATGTCGTTGCTCCTTAACCTTACCTAGCCTTAGGTTAACCTAACCTACCCCTTCAAATACATCTCATCAACGGGTGTGAGACCCGCGTTACGTCATGATGCCAAAATTGTTCGTAAATGCACCTCATAAACGGACATGAGGTCCGCTTGACCTTATCCTGTTCAAAGTGTTTTTTTTCTACCTTTTTGCACGTATACTACTCGGTCCACCCGTCACATAAACACCTTATAGAATAACCTTTATTATTAATAATAATAAAATAAATAAATTTTTTCAATTTACAATGACATGAATAATTGTGAAGCTCGACTATTTATTTTATTTAATTTGGCCCTTAAGCTTTAGGCTTTACTGGGCTTTACACAGACGAACATTTAATAATGAAAGCATGCTGTAAGGAAATGAGAATGAATGGACTTACAACCAAGCTATGCAGATTTTTCTCATTGGAATTATTAACTATAACTGAGAATTTAATTAAGGCAAAGTACAGCGTAACTGTCATGATTATTTGATGTAAATGTAAAAGAAAAGTTGTAAATGCAACAAATTCATTAATCTGTTGTCTGTTTCTCTGCTAATTTTTATTTTACACTTTTCTCACTTCAAAAAAGGACAATTAAATACATTTTGAATACCTTTTTCATGGCCAAATTAACAAAAAAGAAACCTTATATTGTAGTGAATGTAAATAGACATCTATACAAACAAAAATAATAAAAAAAAAAACTCAAACCAACATCGTAATTTCAGTAATGAAATAGGGAAGAATTTAAAGATGAAAACCAATAACGCAGATAAACCAATGCTCTCATTGATCGATTTTGGTATTTCGTCGATAAGACAATCTGTTAACAAGTGTCCTGCAAGTAAGATTAGGTTAGGTTACGCTCGGGTAGGTTACGCTGATAATAGTGTTAACAGAATGTATAGGCCTGAAATGTGTATATTATTATCCTTCACTGAGTAGTTTTGGCCTTGTACCTGCGGCGTATCTCCTCCTTTGGGGAGTACTGTTTATCAGTGGTTATCTATTATAACCGTTAATTGCGTATAATGCTAAGGTGGAGTGACAAACTTGACCTCCGTCAGAAGGAACAATTCGGGCGGAAGCAAAACCAAGGTAACCAGGGTGTGTGTATATATACTGTACATACCGGTGTTATATATAATATATATATATACTGTATATATATATATATTTATATATTTTTATTATTATTGCACATTACAGATTTTTGGGCATATATATAATATATATATATATATATGATGAATAAAACCACGAATAAAACCACGTGGTTTTATTCATCATAAATACTTTCACGTGTCACTTTCGTGAAATAATTTTTCATATATATATATATATATATATATATATATATATATATATATATTATATACTTGTATCATATATATATATATATATAAACACACACACACACACACACACACACACACACACACACACACATATATATATATATAGTATTGTAGCTATATAAACACGAGAACCCATTCTCCGGAACAATTTAGCAATTTACACACTTCAGTATATTATATACATCTATATATCTATGTCAATGTACATAAACTGACGTCCCAAAATAATTTGGCTTCCTTGTCTTCTGGACACTTCAGTATAATGGAATATTCTAAAATCTTAGTTTACTTGTTTATGTTACAAAAGACATCTACTGTAAATGCTGCGTTCACAGCGTCGGCATGCCGAAGCCTAGTGGTTCTCGGTGCTGTGTTGTAATCCCCTCAAGATGAGACCGAAGTAATAGATAGAGTGCTAAGCATCTGCATGGGCATTTCAAACACATGTGATACCAATATGCATCCATTATAACGCAGAAGGAGCGTGCCTTTACTCATAACGTCAGAAATAACAGACACGATTCTGTTGTTAACATCCCTTTCGCGAGTGAATCAGAGTACGAGTGCCAGCGTCCGTTCTAACTATAGAAGAACACCAAAGAACACCCTTCATTTCTGAATAGGAAGGACGCAGTTGAAAGGTTAAATTTAAATTACTTCAATAAGTCTAAAAGGGTAAAGCCGTCTGCACTTATTTGGATTTATCAAACTCATTGACAGATATAGGATAGATTCGTTTCTTTTCAAAAGCTCTAAAAACTGTAGTAAGCTGCAGAACTTTATAGTAGAAGGATCAAACGTGAACGAGAAGGTACTCTTCCAAAA